>QEWY01002351.1:0-76372 GCA_006503575.1 Baylisascaris schroederi
AAACATCAGTGAAGATCAAAGACAACCTTTGCAGCATAGAAACAAATTCAAATTGGAAACCTGGACGATGTGTGAGATTAACTGGGTTGTACGGATCAAAAACGACCGGCTTGACAGTGGTTGGCAACAGTTGTACTTTGAGGTCATTTAGATCACCATCGATTGTACTCGTTGAGCTGCTTGAAAGGGGAAAGGAAACAGAGAGAAATGAATGGGAAGAACACCGTAAATGAGCACAAACATTACAACTCATTTGAATAGTCCACTTTAAGTGCTTTTGGGTTACCATGTGGCCAAAAAGTGTTGTGCAGAGCATCCCAAGCAGGAACTGCCTCCTCGACGGACGAATACTGGAAGTATCATGAATCATCAAAAAAGATTCGATGCAGCGATGCAGCGCTTATTATGCGATCTATGCCAAAAACGCGCAGCACATGAAGTGGAACTAATTTGTCACACAATTTTCATACGGTTTCTTAGCGGTCTGTTTCGATGGGAAAGGCATGTAAGCGAAAAATGCAACTGTTGCGTTTTACTGAAAGTAACCGTTCTGCATAATTTTATTCGATTTTATCCAATCTACCATCTAACTTCAAAGTATTTTGCTGGTATTAGAGGTGAAGGAAGATTGTAGCTCTCTTTAAACAACTGTTACAGCTGTTACCATCGAATCATACAAATATGAGCAAAACAGTTGCCATTAGCAAAACAAGTTAACAAGCGGAGCATCAAGACGCATTTCACCTGTAAACTTACGAGGAAAATAAGATGAACATCAGAGTCATCTGGTATGTTAAACAAAACTCAGTATCTACGATGGCTGGCCACCAGCACATTTAAGCGAACGTCTAATACTGCAAACGCTTGAAAATTTTATAGAATTTATCAACTATAAGTTCTGGAAGTAGCTGTGATCCTGGAAATATTCAAATGCAACGATTTTCCAGTGAGAAAGATGTGGTGTGAACTGATGTTTCTCAATATCAATACAACATTTCCGGCCAATCCCTTTTTCAATGTCTTTCCAGACTGTGAAGAAAAACACAGCAACCTTTTTTATTCAGAGAACCTAATTTTGAAAGGAATTAGTCAGAGTCGAATTCGCCCCAACTCATAAATCTGACGATGAAATAGACGGTAAAAATCACCTTCACAATACAGTCGACTTGATGGTATCAATCCAGAAGCCGCCCTTAACAACTGTCCCAAATGTGCTCAACATGCGTTTCAACCGTTCTGATGTGAATGGTCTCGTCAACTGCTTTAACATCACAACCTTCGAAACGATCACTCACATTCAAAACGGATTCCATTCACGAAGTGCTCTGTATGTCACCTTCGCAAGAATCATTAACTGTTTTTATATATCTGATATAGAAGACCAATTCGTGAGTTGCTTGCTCGATCGAAAGCAACCTTTAACGGAAACGGCCAGTTGGGTTGTGTACTGTGGGTACAACTCGTCGGGCTATGCATTATGAAGGCGACTATCAGGCAGGTGCAAAGCAAAATGTTTGATTTAGAAGGAGAGGAAATGCGGAAACAAACATAGCCCTGTCCTCAGATAGCAAATTTGGCAGAAATTCTTTTAGGACAACTGACTAAGCGGGGTTTAAACAAGCCAATCCGTTCTCTTGGGAAGAATAAACATGCAATTTCGTCGGTGCGCAAATATATGTTAACTGACAGAAAAAAAAATGTATTCTGCATGAGAGGACCGCGATGAGAGGGGGAATGTTATGCCCACATAAGTCTGCAAAGTATACAAAACAACAAACTTCCTCTGGTTTCACAATGGTAATACACGGAATTCACCTGTCTTGTTGGCTACGAATATGTCACCTATATTAAAATATTCCCGCTTGCCATCAAACACTGCTGCTGCAAAGCCGTAGGGAGTTTAACTCGACGCCGAATGCACTGACCGTACTCGAAGCCTACGCTCAACAATCCCACAGATACTGCCTTTCACAAGTTTGAGTTGATTATTTTCAGCATGCCGCTGCACAGTCATCAGGTTACACTCTGCACTTTATAGCGCTCCGTATTTCCACTATTTTTTTTCCTCCACTTTTCGCTAATCTTTGCGGGAATCAGCAAAACACCGAAATACAATCCTCCCTCTTCCCCCATTTGAAGGCCACGAAGAGGAGAAAGAGGAGCAAGGGTGCTCTTGAATAATTGCTTATCGTGTGGAATCAGCGTCAAAAAAGATAGAGAAACCAAAGTTTGGACAGTACTTTACTCTCCTTCGATTTTGCCTCCCTTTTCCCCCGCATGCAACCCTCCCTATTGGGGGGCCCAGGAATGAGAGCTGACGGGGAGGAGAAGGAAGAGCAAACGAAGGAAAGCCCATTTATTAATTTCACATGGCTTTTGCAGCATATTTTAAAGCAGTGAGTAACACCAACAAACACACCCTTGTGGGCGAATATAGGAATATTTCCAACCGATTTGAGATTACAAAAATAACAACCACTGAAGCACCTGCCTCATTGAGTGGACATCTCGCTGGTGTGACCTGTCGCTTGCAGAGGAAACCGCTACCATTCATATTGACTGCTTCGTTATCATGTGGTTCGACTGCTGCTTCTTCCAATTGATTATCAGCTAAAACATTTCAGAATAGATGATTTGATATGCAATAAGAAATAGTGCTGATACTCCAGATACACTGCAAAGGCGAAGAGCATGCAGATGAAATATATAGTGAGTTCCCAATATGAGTGAAAGGGAAATGACGTATGCTTAACAGGATGATAGCCACTTTTTGAGTGCCAAGCAGTACTTGCGGCATCCGGTTCTCTAACCCATTCCATAGAATACAAAGGTCTACCTAGAGATCTTATTTGCCGCTCAGTCTAATATTGGAAGGTATCCACTGTAGCGGTGATACCTGTGTGCAATCGGACTAACAGAACAAATCATGCAGCCCGAAAAGATCCCCTAAAGAGAATGAGACAGAGAGGGGGAAGATCGTGCATCGTTCACTAGCCGCTAAATGAAATGATAATTAATGGCCAAGTCAATTTGCATACAAATTTATTGGTAGCCATGACGGTCGGGGCGGTAATCACTGACCACTGACCAGTGGCTTAGTGGAGAGCCACTGACCACGAACCCAACTCCTCACAGTAAGTAGCACCTTAGTCACAGATTTCGTGACCCTGAAAAGCACTGATGGAGTTAGTTCGATGAATTGGCTTTTATGGGGCTGGCAAGATTTGCAGAATCGATAGGCCAAAGATAGAAGAGAGAATACCCCAAAGATATGTTAATACTAGCACAATATTGTGACACATTTCGACGGAGAAAACACCGAGGTACTGCGTGATCTGTGCTCTGAGCTCGATGACCGTATGTAATAAGATGGAAACCTTCAAAGCTATGGGACTAAGTGATTATAACATTTCGTAGTGTGAGTGCATTATTTTCAGAACCAACGTCAACTTCTGCAATGCACATCATATAAAAGCACAACTTCTGCAATGCACATCATATAAAAGCACGGTTGACACTAGAGAAAATAATAAGCATAACAGCACAAAATTCGTCCATCTAGAGCCTTAATTATTGCAACTTTGTTGTATAAGTGAACTGAATTCGCTAAGCTATATGTGAGAACAGCTCAAGCATAAAGCAACCATTCCCTGCCACATTAACCGAAATCCAACATACAAACCACGAGTTTCAAGGAGTTTGTTTATCGCATTATAACAGCTTCAATCAAGAGCACAACATTGAACAAAGCATTACGTTTACTTTCTAAATATAAACCACTGTATTCCACAATGACTAAAATATGATGCTAAAATAAAGACCAACCGATGAGAATGCTTTCGACGAGGTTACGTCAGATACCTTCGTCTCGTTAGTCTGGTCTTCCGATTTCTATACATGACGAGCTTAGCAAAGCGTTATGCAAAATAAGTCGATCGTGTAATTCACCGCAGTGGTTCAACGATACCTTTACACTTTCCAAATTTCCGTCATTTTTTTAACGCGTCAGTTTTATGGAACCATGGTGTTTACTCGAAAAAAACGACTTAGAAACGATCGAAAGTGTGAATATATTGCAGGAACCTGGTCACAAAAAACGTTTCTTTGGCTCGGGGGAGATTTATATGAATGCAAAAGCATTTATCAAAGAAGCTCCTCTGGTGCGCCTCCCTGCTTGTTTTTTTTCTTTCTTTTTCTTTTTTTTNTGATTACGTCCACCAATAGCTGAACAAACAGTACTGTTTTTTCATGCGATGAGTCGAAGATAGATTGCTTTGGCAATTCGTCGTTATCGAGCTCTTTCATCTGCTCCCCATAAGCATCTGTATGACTTGTAATCTCGCGACCTCCGACTACTTCAGTGGATGGAGGAAGCAAATTTGGTGTAACATCCTGGACAGAATTCAGTTCGCTGGTATTGCCCATTCCTATATCGGACGGCCTCATTCCAACTTGCCCACACAGCTCCAAATCCTTTTGTCTATCGGCCGCTACTACGCGTTCTTCCTCGCTACTCATCTGATCCATGCCGTCGTTCCCCCTTTCACCACATGCGACGTCCTTCGACCATGGAAGGATTCCCTTTGCAAAAAAAAAAAGCCTCCTGCGCCACATGACGTGAATGGTACTCGTCTTAACACCACTGCACTTAGCTCAAAATTGCTCTCGAACAGACCTAAAACGTGTATCACAATTAGACTTCACCAACCCCTTCTCCCAACCTTCTTTATTTATTTTCATTTATTTCAATGAACAGAGCATCCATTACGAATACAGGTCTCTTCATATCGCTTCTACCTGCTCTGACCCAATGCCTGTCTGCTCCACTCTGCTCCTGTGGTCTTTAACTCGGCCTCTCCTACTTGCAGGTCGGTCGCGTGAAGGTTAGGGCTTAGGCTCCTCTCCTGCTCGTCGGATGTTGACGAGCCGATTTACCATCGTTCCTCCTATGACTGTCGAGACTTGTTCCACCGCCCTTGTCCTGATGAATGTGGCACATACTTTAGACTATTAAAACCGCTGGTACTACTAACGAAGCAGTGGAGTGGCTCATCACTGCCAGAGCAATTCGACCCACTTCCGTTGTGAGCACGCGTGGAGGGGACGTCTAGGTTTTGCGGTCGTGATCGAGCAATAGGTTGAGGATCTCTCAGGGAGACATCCAGATCTACAAAGAAGCATAGACGGGATCTCGCCGTGTTTTCTAGTTCAAGGTAAATTTTCTTTACCTTAACGCAACCAAGCTCAACCACCTAAACATTACCAAGCAGCACCAGGCTTCATTTTCGTACACCTGCGCGGAGCACTCTTCGGCGGCAATCCCTTCAGGCAGATGTCGTGCAGCATTATAAGTGGAGCCACCAGCATCGTTGATAACCGACATGGGCAGCCTTCGCAGTCACCGATTCGAACACCCTCGCCGTCCTCCCTTCGAGATGATTTGTAACTGACTTGTAACGCATCTTACGAATTCCTTTATAGTCGATCGATTATGCAAATTCCAGAAAACATTTCGCAAATACTGAATGACGTCTCGTTTAAGATCGTGTCGAGAAGTCTTTGAATCGATGAGTTAATTGTGGAGGCTGGTTAAGACGAGAATCTTCTACAGTTTCAATTTGCTTGGCAAGCAAATCTATTAAACTTAGTCCTCAAATCCTCTACTGATTTATTCTAATGGCTAAACATTTGAAATATCAGTCGATAATTAAAGCACAAAATAAGCACCTCATGCAACACCTTTCTTCTCATCCACAACACAAGCCTCTCTAAATAATAATAGTTCCGATCGTATGCGATATGTAAGAAAAAGAGAAAACATTATTTGATTGCATGCAAATATGTTACATGTGAGAGAATGACAGCGACGCACCCTGAGAGGCAGTATTTTAGTTGGTTTCGCGGTCTGCTGTGCGGGTGGGTTGCTCATTGCCCGCTGAGTTTTGCAAGGATGAACATCCGCCTGCGCATCCTTGCCATTATTTTGATGCAGCCCGCGGTATACTGTGATGGCGGCCTCAGATTGGGTCAGCTCAATCAGGTGAGCTGTTTCTGTGCAAAGTTTATATATGAAGCTAATGAGGTTAACCCGTATATTGAATCTGGCACCCTGAAGGCGACCGGGTTTGGATAATCATCTTTCAACTGGGCAAACAACGATGAGCTACAAAAGCGATGTTGTAACGATATGTGATTCAAAGAGCTGCAACGTTTACACTGTATTATATAGGTGCAAAAAACTTAAACCAGAGGTATCAAGTCCAACGACACGATGCTGAAGCGACAGTAGGTTCGGATATCCCAGATGGTAGTCCTTTGTATAGAAAGGCGCACCAATACCTTGCTGATTGAGCTATATTTTCTAGCAACATACAAGTGTGATAGGAAATGTGCCCGAGTATTTTCAGTACAAAAATGAGTTTGGAGTGAACACAACGGTGCCCAAATATGGGGTACCAAAGCGTCTGTTCGAGGGCGAAGCTTACTATGAATCACATGCATCGAATATCGAGGAGTACGCCTTCAAGATTGATAGCAAGCGTGGCCCAGAGGGGAACAAACATAGGAACTTCACAATCGATTTACACATCCTCGGCAAGGGATGTCGCGGGTATGTGTAGCCATAAACTTGCGCTCATCAACTTCCAATGCGGCTGAGCGTATGAGCGAGTCGCAAATGATTTCATTTTATTTACGTATGAGCGAGTCGCAAATGATTTCATTTTATTTAGTTATTTATTTATTTATTTATTTGTTTAATTATTTATTGTAATTTCCGAAATGAGGAAACATACAAGAAGAAAGCTTTCAATGATATATAAGAAAAAGAGAAAGATCATGTAAAGGTCGAGGTAAAATAGGAAGCACAAAGGAAAAGCAACACTTAGTACACAGTGGAAAAAATGGGGAACGCAACAGGAACAACAGAATGTGTTGCAATTTTCAAACGTCAAGAGGTTGCTACGTGTGATTGGAACTCTTGATGGGCTTCTTCAATGTATCTGGAAGCTTCATGTCTCGGAATTTAAAACTATATAGACCTCTCAACCTGAAAAGAGGTGTTCGTGAGTATTTGCTCTTCACCGTAGAGTATTTATGAGTTTGTATTATCGTTCTCCTACATACTAGAGCGAAACATCGGCTTCGGGTCACGAGGAACAGTTTGGTTGTGATAAAGGCGGTGTAGATCGAATTAGGAGAATAAAATCAAAACAGCCGTAAATTAGCGATTAGCATGCGCAAACGACTTTTCATATGCCAAAATTTATTTCATCGCAATTGTGCTTTGTTAGCGGATGCGTATAATAGACCATTTCACAAGAACGACAGGGCTGTTGAAGATCTTGTTGAAATATGCTCGTTTCAGGCTGACAATATGCTTTGGTCCAAAGTCCAACCTCGAGGAGCACAAGCGCATCCTTCAGAAGATCGGAAGTTCTACGAGGGAAGACAAAAAATATGAAATGAAGTTGACCGAGGAAGTTAAGAGTCTCATCAATGAGGGCAAGTACGTCGTCGACTCCTGTAAAGGTTAGCAACACAAGCATGTGTTGTTTTCGACCTATAGCAGTTTTGGAATTTCTTTGTCAATCCCCATTAGCAATTCGTAATTTGTTAACCTCATATGACGCTACTTTTTCACTGCGGATTCCGCTCACTGCTTTCCGTCCTATGGATGAGCTCGTCACGTGAAACTCGTTTTGAATGTCTACTGACTGTTGCAACAACCTAAAATATCTGCTGAATAAGATGTTTCTTTTTTATATTGATCCGGATGCTGTAACTGTTTGCATAACTTTATCATGCTTCCTTAAGGTATGACAGTTCTTGAACTTCGTTTCCCAGTGCCATGGAATATTCCCACCAAACCATTTGGACCGTACAATTTCAGCACTATCTTCTACTCAGGAATCGATGCAGGTTTCCCTCTTTGGTGATTTTATACTAGGTTTAGCCTTATTATATCAACAGAGCTATGTTTTGGTGCCAGTAGATCAAAGAGACTATCAAAGGCAATTTAATTATCACGTCAATAACGGAGCCGGTAGTGAATTCAGCGGAAACAAAAGAGTTGGCGTCGTCAACAGTATCTTGTCATTCACAAAGATGCCTACATCCCCTCTTATTTCCGCAAAGTTTTGTTACACGAATCACAGTCTAATGCACTCGACGACATTTCACAGTTTGTCTGCATCTATGGCAATTTTCACAGAGAAATTGCAATTTCAGCGAAAGCATTTGAGGATATGTTTTCATTGACTCGCCAACGGCAAGCTTTGCTGGCTCACTGCCGTGACCACAGTAGAAGCTCAAAAGTTTTGTTTTCTCATGGCTTTGCCCCAATGTTCCGCATGTTTTCTCATGGCTTTGCCCCAATGTTCCGCGAATAAAGAAAATGTGAGGTTTTAGTTCATAAACTTTGGAGATCACTCTAGTGTTCTTCCTGGAAGCCGCAAGACCTTACCTAACGCACGTCTTTTTGACTGCCGCAGTGGATAATGTAAAGAAAGTGCCCATGTGTCATTCAAGCAATGAGAAAAGTTACTGCGATTGCAGGGCGTGATGGCGTACCGCTTGGCCACAAAGTTGTAGGTCTTTCGAATTGGGAACGTCTCACCTTTTTTCATGTAAGACTTTCGCTGCTTATTGTGTCGTTTCATATGAGGAAGCTGTGAAAGTGGAATTGCTTGTTGGCAAATCTCGACTCAGAAGCACTGTTCGGTGTGATACTTGATATGTTAGTAACATTCTATGGCACACAGATTCATAACCCGCTTAGAAGGCATCAATAATTAATATGGTTCATACTGCTCTTTGCTCACCGATTCAGCGATCAGCACAACTGATCACTCGTTTAATATCTCTTCAAACGTATTTTACAAAATAAATTACTGCATTAGGTGGCCAATGTGACGTCATCACTGCGCGTGGGAAAGGTTTTGAAAAATGGTGGCTTATGTTATTTCGATCCTTTTTGGGTTTACGTTATGTATTTTTTCAATTAACATTGATAGGTCGCTAGTTATCTGAATTGTGTATTGGATTGTGCGGTTAAGAAATTGGCTTTGGTTAGATCACCTGCGTGATCTAAGTCTACCTGCGCTGTGTCGAACTTAATGCAGAGGTCACTGTGGGTGGCACTTTTTCTTGCAAATCAGAACCGGGACTGAAATTCTGGAAACATTGGAAAATTTTGAATTCGTGTTCCAAAATGATTCCAGAAATGTTTGACGGGTTTTAACTCGTATTTGCGAATTGAGCCTTCGTCAATTGCATTCTTTCATGGCCAACATCTCAAATGCACGCTATATATCGTTTGCCGGTGCAGAGTGCTATATCCATATTTCCAGAAACATAAGAGCCAAAAAGGCATTGAACTAATGCACGGTCCTTATAATTACACTACTGCGGATAGCAAAGAATGGTTTGGTACTGCTCAAACGACGTTCTATGAAACAACAGACATATTTAACGAGGAAAAAAACCCGATGTTCTACGTTGTACTCGCTCAAGCTGCACAAGTATGCCGCGCCCGCCTGAAGGTTTGATTGTTACGCTTATTTTGCATGCATTTTGGCTTAAAAAAGGATGATGGGTACGTGAATAGTTCTATCAAATTGCTGCCCCCAAGTTTAAGCTGGTTTTGAACCTCTAGTTGCAACCGTTTTGTTCTAACCAACAAAGCTCCGCTACCATCTATTCAAATTTCAACTTTGGAGGTAGCTCTCCTTTTAACAGTCCGTGCTGGTTGCAATGATAATTTTGCTATTTAGATGATGCAATCAGCCTCGTTTCAGTGTCGCACATTTAAATAGATATCAATAGGTAGTACCTACTCGTTGCCAAGCTGGAATGACATAGGTGACCCATTTTAGCGCACTCATAGCAGAACAAACTTCTGCTTCAGTGAAACATCCGAACAGGCACACACATAGACATGTGCAAACTTGGCCTCACCTGATGCACTCCACCGAAACAAATTTGCTCCTTGCGAACACGATATTGACATTTCTCCCTACTTAGGCCTCATCCTTCATCAGTGATACTGAGGTTTTGTCTTTGAGCACTCAACGCTCATGTTACTCGTGTATTGGTCAGTTGGTAATGCATCTCCAGCAAGTACATTAGTTCCCATGGGGATTTGTAAGTGAAAGATGGTCGAACTGCAATTTTTGCTCCGTTCAATGCTGATGTGATAAGTGGCAATATTTGTGTGCGGATTGCAGCCTCGTAAAATCACCGTCGCATTTATGGAGTTGCAATACGGAATCAACTTCAAACCAATGACAATGTAAATTTTTTTTCATTGAATGAGAAGGTTGCCACCCATCCTGCAAGGTGCTCCCGTATCCTGATCAGTCTCAAACCAGTGAATAGGCCGACCTCATTCAGTGTTGTAGGGCTGTAATTTTACTAAAGCCCATTTTGTTTTGAGGTTGTTAAGCGCACACGGTCAAGGCTGTCCACTTAGCCCTCGAGTTGGCAAGGTTCGAAAAATTTTAGCAACGAATTCAAGGAAGTCGTACAAAATTAAAGCCTAACATTTGTCGTAAGCAACGCACAACGAAAAGGGGAAAGCAGGAAATCATGGATTCTGGGTCCCATGTGCCATCGAGGTCGAAACCGAGTTGGACTTCGATTATAGCTAGATTCCGCAATTTGACCTTTCAATCAACGAGCTAGTAAAAAAATTTTGCTTCTGATTTTCGTTGGTAGGCATCATAGTCTGCCTGTAATACCTTCGAGTTGCTGAACCTGTAGAGCACGATTACCGTGTCTGTGCATGGATAGGTGGCAGATAGTCGCGCATTTTCTTGGCTAGCATAAGCTGACGTTCATTTGAGCATCATTGCTGACATGACGTCTCTATAAATGCTATTCACACTAGAGGTTATTTGCTATTAACCTCACTGACAGTTGAGGCAGCACGCATTTCGCAATGGTTTCAGTGTCTTTAATTCATGTCGCAATCGCGAGCATTGAACGAGGGCATCGATTTCTGTTTCAGATTTTCAAACAGAACAGGAGTGAACATTTGGGCCATTTTCTTCGGTTTTCTGGTCGGATGTGTCATCGGGTAATTGTTTTCGTTACTGCCTATTATATGATACTAATAACATGCCTTGTTTGTATCGCTGGTTATTGCACTGTCGCCTATTATAGAGACTCAGAGCTTACTAGAAAGCGACTTGCAATCTTAAACTCACTCTATGACAAAGTGGTGCTCACATCTTCACCTAAAAACATTATTTGCCAAATCGAACCTTTGAATTTACAAACTCTAACTCGTTGAAGCATATTTAAGAACAACGGCTACGGGAATGGTCTTGTGCATGCAGTCGAAAAAAATTTACACAGAGTGGAACAACGAGATGAAGAAGGTCTACGGGAAATTTGCGGGACTCGACACTACGACAGTTAGATCGCAGGCAACAATCTCATTGTTCTTTTATGCTTCTGATTTAAGAAAAAGAAGCCTCTCAATCGGATTTCCTCAAAGAGAAGTTCTGGAGTCTTCACCATTTTCCAGAAAAGCTGAAGTTTTCCATTCTTACAGTACAGACCAGAAAAGCTGAAGTTTTCCATTCTTACAGTACAGAATAAGTTCAAATTCGTTAGTGAATTGTGTGTCCATTGAAAACATATCATCATTTTTCTAGTATCCAGTCGTCTAAACAAGCTTGTTTTCGCAGCCTATAGGTGAGCAATTGTGAACATTGCTCAATGCTTCTGAAACATGAGGGCTGTAGGGTCACGATTTCCTGTGTGAAGCGTTTTAGTCGGACAACGAAAGCATATGTGCAAGGTAGTGAACAGCAATAATTCTCATCGAATTTAATGGAATGAGCTGAACAAACATTTGCAAAATGTGCACGAGAAATCCGAAAAAAGTCTATCAAGGAGTCATTCTGTCATGATTTATTAGCTGCTTCTGTAGTCAGCAGCTTTTTTGGATCCTACAAACGCATAAGGGCTTTGCTTCCGGAATACAGCTTCGATATGGAATCATACCTTGTTTTTGGATTGGCTGTTCCGTATGTCTTAAACGTCTTCACAATCGAACTTAATTCTATTCACTTCAAGATCGGCGGAGAAACGACAGTGGGAGGCAACACTACGATGGGAGACGTAAGCGGTAAGTCTCATAGTCTGCGCAGCAAGATGCTGCAGAAAGTCTACCGTTGCCGGTTAAGGCTAGCATGTAAGGCGACTGAGATCAGAGGCGATGGGTGCACAATTTAAGCAGAGAATGGTAGCTGCTGAAATCACATCGGCGTTCTTCCACGATTTCATACATTTCGTCAGAGGCTAGATCAATACAAAGGCTAACCGACTGGTCCTAGATGTGATATGATAACTGATCACTTCCATTTTTTCGTTCCCATTGTGTAATATTGAATGTAAAATGGGTATATTGCGTTAATAAGTGTCTTCTTTCACTCCCTTTCCTCTGTGTGTACTGCATGAATAAAATAATAGATCCCGTTGAAAGATAGAGTTGATGAAATCTGACTCGAAATAACACACCGAAATAATCTCAGCAACAGTTTAAATTTATGACCAGATAGCCATCTCACAACCTGAAATGAGCAGAACTGTCCTTCAGCATTTTCGCATCATCTGCTGCAGCATTCTTAACTGTTAGAAAGAATGACAAGCTTTTTGATGCGGAGTGGAAACACGAGCTGTGTGGTTTGATCCACCTTCGTATACTTCATAACCAGTAGCTGCTATTTCTACATATGCCACGTATTAAATGCGGTATTGGTTACGCCATGTGGTATTGGTCTAGTATGGACAACGAACAACCAACTAACAGCATTCCCATCGGTAAGTATGAAATGTAGCGAGCATGAACAAAAAAGATGAGGAACTATGCTTTAGTGCTTTGCTTCTACAAATGTGCAAAGAACTTGTGTTTTTGACTTCAGTGCTGCGGATGGACACTGAATCGCTGCAAAAACTCAAGAAAATTTTCGAGCGTATTTCAGTGCCAAAAGCTTGCATGGATAATGACGGAATAGTTGCAACGTTGACGGACAAGGTCACTCCCAACGTAAATCACTTTCATAACTCCAGGTTCACTGGTTTCTGAACAAAACGGCAACATGCGGGCGGGTGTATGCATGTGTACCGCCGGGAAGCCACGGTATGCTTGTGAATTCAGACATGCAAAACTGCATGAAGGAATCAGTCTTGAAGGAAAGTAGGGGAATGTGCTATAGCTGAGTGAAAACGACCCACCTACGGTGCCGCTACTATACCATCCACTAGTATATCACTAATGCTTCAGAAGTTATGCAGCACCTGAGTTTTTAAAAGTACATTGACTGCCTTGGCATGATCGGGAGACGCATTTCTGAACGCATAGGTCGAAATTATCCAGCAATTTTCCCTCTGATGTGCTGATAACGTCCGCTCATCTGCCTCATTATATACGCGGATGCGCCTATAGTTGACTCTTATGCCATCTTGAACATCCTTTCATCCAGATCGGAAAAAATTGAACATTTAAATGTGAGAAATATTTTGCATGCGTTCATGTTAGCCAGTGGAACTCCTTGGGCATAAGTGGATATGAGTCCCGCATCTCACCACGTTTATTGGGTTGCCGTAGTTGCCGCTAGATGCAAAATCGTAAAGGCGAGAGGCCTTAGTGGCGTCGTTAGAGGCTTCATTTTGTGGCGTTCGTTCTCGAAAGATTGTTTGATCGAGCATTTATGAGCCCGGATGTCGTGTGGTAACCGCTTACGCTTACATCAATGTCAGAAGAAATTTGTAGTACAGCGAATGACGTCTTGCGATGAAACGCAGTTGAGCGGATTCAATAAAAAACAATTGTGAGTAAAAATACCCTTATTAGTTCAGTGGATTCGAGCACTTGATCGGAAAGCAGGAATTCGGAGGTTGAAGCCTACCTACCGATGCTTTTTAATTTATCATCGAGCAGCGCACTTTAAGAATGCAGCACTTCGATTCCTCTTCCTCCTTCAGAGCGAAATTCTTGAGAAGGTTCATTAGGACCTACTCATCTGAACCTTAGGGAAGTTATTACGCGCTGATAACACTGAAAGTGGCTGAAGAGGCTCGGCGCGCTGCGAAGAGGCGCGTTGCATTACTGCAGACCGCTAGGTTTTGTGATTATTATGCGATGAAGGATGCAGGGAAGAAGGTAAGAATGCTTCTGTTTAATGACGGGTGACATAATATCAAATCAAACATTTTAAATCTTTTAAGAGATCCCACAACTAAGCGTTACTTTTCGGATTTTCAGTACGACAAAAAATTGGATCTTCGAACCTTCGAGGCGTCAAACGATTTCTTCCTATTATTCTTCTCTTCAAATTCCAACCACCCACTGCAACGAAACAGCACTCGAAATTCCTCTTCTATAAGGGCTCCCATCCATAGCCAATTTTTATATTTCCGGTTCGCTGCTACAAACCTCTTCAGTCAGCATTGTCAGTGATCATAGCTCTGTGGCAGACCCATCGGAGCGGCGGTTAACTTGAACCTCCTACTCGATTGGTCTGCGCGCAGTTGATTTGGTAAACCCTTTCTTTCCCATTTTATACTCATCACAAACGTCATTCGACCAGTCGCTGTCTAAAAAGAAAGGACAGCTCGAGAATCAAGGATGTAGTGATGGCGATGGCGAGAAGGTTATTGGTGCAGCAGAATGTAGGCGTCGAGAACGGGGCCAGTGGGGCCTATAGTGAAAGTGGGAGTGGGGCCATGAGCAATGGCAACGGGAATGGCGTTGGAAAGCAGGAATCGGTTGGGCAGCGTGTAGGAGCGGGAATGATCTGGGTAGCAGGACTGGCTTTGAAGTTGCGGTGACGACCCTTTTATTCGTTCATCCGATGAGTCACTTTCACGTGAATCTCTTGCTACAGTTCCATCCGTTGTTATCGTTAACCCTGCTGCTCCCATTGTGTCAGCATTCCTTTGGGGATGTTATTCTTGCCACTGTGACTCCAGACGTTGATGAGATCGGGAAAGAATGCAAGGCCTCTGCTCCATGTGACCGACGTTCTCTTGTGTTTACATAGGGCGGGGTCAACAATTCCTGCAGTATCTATTTTCTTCATAATTCGTTCTTCATAATATTTGAAGGGGTATATCTAGGCTCGCAATTCCGCGACAGCCGCTGCTTTGATATAAAGTCAGTTTGAAGTTGCTTCTACGAGCAGGAGATTGTAGTTGACTGAAAAAGTACTACTTATTAAGCGTATTCACACCACACTTCTTTAATGTTTCATGTTTCGGTTCGGAGAAGAAAGCTAAACGATAAATCTTTGCTGTTTTTTCTGTATTTCATTCTCACCTGACCACTGGCATCGCACGTTGCAAGGAAGATATTCAAATTTCGAAAAGAAATCTTTTATGCAGCACCTAAGCTTTTTTCTCACATATTAAGTTGATACACTCTAAGATGGTAAAGTGTACTCATCAACGAATTGTCAAATGTAAGTGACCATTGCTTACGCTTCCTCCTCCAAATCCGTGCCCATGTTTATGCGATGTTGTGTTGTCTAGGTGGCCTTTTTTTGAAGCGCAAGACTGCCGTGTTCGAAGCTGACCAAGAGACTGCCCACCAAAAAGTCCTGATTGTCAGGCTTGATAAATTTGCTTTGCAGAAAGGTTTGAAGGATGAATACTCTATGGTCAGGACAGAAAAGTTTATAGATATATGCTGTGTCCTCTTCCACCTTTGTTCTTTGAGCATACCTAACGTCGTTTCGGCCGACAGAGCGATATTTCAAACATTCAGTCGGAGTGTGCAATATGGCTTCCTTATTCTGCTGCGATTTGCTAAAGCGCTGCCTCTCCGCCAATCCCCACATGTGGAGAGTGCAATAAACGGCAAAACCGTAAACCAATGCTTTAACATTCCATGTCTTCCGCCCTCCATCATTCGCCTATTTTCCTTGAAAAACGAGGGAACCCCCTCATCACAGCACACCTGTTGGCACTATTTCATAAGTTTATCTGCCCCACTTTCCCTAACAACAGAATTCATGTTCGTTTTAAGAGTATGCGAATAAACGAAAAAATAATCAATAGGCAGTGTTGGCTACGAAAACACTCATATATCAGTGATACCGATTAACCCACTCATAACAACACGCCTCCAGCTCAGCACTGAGTATTCATCATTGTGGACAATGACTTGTAGAAGCGCATGCGTCACCTCACCTTATCATTACTGTTAACAAAGATCGCCTTGTCCATGCTGTTAACAAAGTCCATCTTACCGACACTGTTAACGAATAGGCACCTCATCAGTACTGTTAACGAAGATCACTTATCAGTGCTGTTAACAAAGCGCAGTATCTATTCAAAACAACGACCAGTGTAGACGTATACATATAATTAAATTTTAAAGCAAACTCGATCATCCCCATTAATGGATTTCAAAGAACAATGCATAATGCAGAAAGCTTAAAAGTAAAGCGAACAACAACACACCAATAAGGCGGTCATTGTCTCCTAAAATAATGGCAGTATCCAGTCATGTCAACTCATATCAAAAATCACCGCACCTTTAAATATATAAACAACTCAACAAAAAAGCAATAAACTCAGAAGCATTCACTCAGAAGCGAATCACCGCCTGAGTCGAGCTTTACAAATGCGACTCCATTGTCACGCTGCTTGATCACTCGCAGCTGAAAAGAGCGTTGTTGGCAGGATACTGCCTCCTGTAACGTGTCCACATCGAATCTCTCATAATCGCCGCAGCCAAAGTCGTCAAATTCGATCAGTGCGCATGGCAGTGCCAGGAAGTAGTGGCGGCAAACAACATCCGGCTGCAAACAACACAGTTCACACGCACAAAGTACCAGCGTGTTTCTTTTTCAAAAACTTACTTCCGGTCAATGAACAGAATCGCCATAAGGGCGGTAACACTTCGAAGAAGTGAAGTATATATGAGAGGGCATAGAAGAAGGTGCCAAGCAGGGTGAAAGGCGAGTGCTTCACAATCTGTGTTTCAATTCGCTTCAGTCACACAGCATTCGGACGACTGCTGTTGAAATGAATACTAAGCAGAACACGTTTAGTAGAAACCAGTTTGTACTTATGAAACGTTTAGTAAGAACGGGCTCTGCATTCAATTTCGTTAGGTCTAGACTTCCCCACGATGACTGCGCACACGCCTAACCCTCACTGCAATTTAGACAGTGCTAGGCAAATTATATTTGCACTCGCTACAAAATCATCACCTGCAACACTCTTTTCCTACTAGATGTTCAGTAAAATCGATCATTTCTGAAGCGACTCAAACCGAAAAAAGTGATGAGAAAGGAAAGAAGCGACTCGGCTGAAAAAAAATGAAACCTGGTCATCGATCGACCACAGTTCCGAACTGTCCAGTTCCTCGTAGCTTCCTCGATCAATGAAAAACACCTGAGCATCATCCGCAGCGATCGCACTAACGACAGCCCGCAAATGTCTTTTGACAGTGCAACTGTATGCGATGCACAGAAGTCCGACGCGCTAAAATCTTCAGTCTCCAACGTCATCAAAGTGAGAAAAGGGAAAGGAACGAAACGCGCCCAGAGCATCGTGGAACCGAACTTGAATCCGATCTTTTGCTGCCTGGTCGAGGGACACTTGTCCACAACGCCACCTCTCTATTCCAGCACTTTGATGCAACCACGCGCAACACGTCAGTACCATAGGAAACAGTCCCAGCTCAAAGACAATACTACCTGTGACCCAAAAAAAGCATTTGTCATTTTACTACATTCGGGTACTCAGTGATGCGTTGGCGTTTTGCGCCTGCTGGCAAGAAAAGATTCATGTGAAAGTGCAGGCACGGGGCAATAACGTATTGAAAGTCCCTCGCCCGAGCAGCGAAGTTTCCCAAAAGCTCATTTACACTGTAGCATATTTTCTTGCCATTTTTTTAACTTGGAGCGAAAAAATGGCAAGTAAATGTGCTGCATGGACCGCTCGTGCTAATTTTAACCGAATATTTAATGTTAGCGCCCGGCAAATTCCAGCTTCCCAACTAAAATTAACTTTGAAAATCTTCCCATTCCCTAATTTGGCTAACATTGGAAACTGATTTATTAATCGCTTACAGCATGAGCTTTCTCCTGTCCTGGAAACTTAGCTAAGATTTGCTGAAATAAGCTCAACTTACAATCTCGTGAACGATTCCTCTGCGCACAACTCGCAACCTTTTCTTCCAGTTTGCACAAACGAAAACAAAGAATCCACAACGCTTAGGCTAAAAAAACTCAAACGTACATATCGTACATATCGTCCTCCCCTATTATACCTCGTTCGCGAACCCACTCCCTCCCACCAACAAACCTCACACATGGCGGCAGTGGAGTTTACTACATTAACAGCCAAAACTTACGCGGTGATGGCAACTACTGTTGCCAAATGCGACCGAAACTAGATCATTCGGTGAATACTCAGAACAGAGTGAAATACCGTAAAGATGCTGTAGTTCATGTTGAAGCCCATTATTCACCTTGGTTTTTAGTTTCTTGAAGCGACGACTTGAAACTGATGCGAGCATATTCGAAAATCGAAAATCGAAAATAAGGGGCAAATGAATGTTCACCAAATCGTCTTGTTTGCACGGCAGAGTGGATGAGAGAAATTCGACTTCGGCTGCTGAAGATGCAATCTTCTATCCTTGAATATCTTCACAAAGAAAAGTGGCCAATTCTTGTTCAGCTCATCTCAGTATATCCCCCATTTTCACTGAGATACACGAAAAATACTTCTGAAAAGTTTTTATATTTATTAATACAGTAGAACCTCTTAACTGTTATATGAGTGGAACAGGGATGAGAACAAACCCAGGTTCTCTGAAGTGCTAGTATATACCACCGGTGACTGGTGAAAAAAGCTTTGAATAAACACAGCAGTGAACTGGAGCGTGCTAACTCAAATCGGTCAAAAAGTGGAAATTAAAGATGCCTATGAAAAGGCATCACTTAACGCTTTTCAACCAGATCTTTAAGCAGATATTCCTACCACCCACGTTACTTCACTGAATCTTGGCCTCGTCTCATTGCCTCTGTTCACATGAATATAGTTATTCTATGCTCATTCATAGTGCCTGTTGTCATCATGCTAGCAGGTCTAACGGAATTCTCGAGCATACGCTGGTCCGAAGGCGAATTTTAACTGTCACTTGTGCAGCCTCAGTTTCTGTTCAGATGGGAGCTTCCGAAATGTTTCCTCTCATCGTTTCGCCTAAGCGCTGCTCTACCATTGCCGAAACCAGTTTATTCCACAAACCTATGGTAAATTAGTGACTAAAACAATAACAATTAGGCGAAAGCAGCCCGCATGATAATTTTGCCCTACAATTCCCTCATGTACGGAATATCATCGCATCACAATGGAAAAATTAGGTGTTCGGTGATCCCGGAAAATTTGTAACACAGAAAATCACATCGAACGTTTCTTACAGAATAGTTCAAAGACGTACTAGAGGGGCTGGAGGATGGCAAAGTCGAGCAGCTAGTGGACCCGAGTCAATGGTCAGGTGATGAACGAATTCGACGATGGAATCTTAAAAGCACGGATTACAGGTTGTATTACCAAATGAACTGGTACACTGTATGGAACAATCTGATGCGTAGTATGTCCTTCAAAACTTCTTGCTGATGGCCATTTAAAAAAGCACATCACGAGAGCATACACTTCTAATTCCGCTTTTTCTTTCTTCGCCACTCACCTATGTAAGAAATCTGCTAGAGTGGTATTTATTTGGGGAGCTGAATAAAGGAGACAGGTGCATTGCACAAACGGTAAAAGTGGAAGGTTATGCAGCAAACAAGCGGGCAGGCTTACATTCCATCCTTCCATCTGTAAATACAGTTGGAGGGCGAAGATCAAGAAATGGATGAGGAGGCAAGTGAAAAGGCTGAAAATTTTTCCGGGTCTCCTGAGCTCATGATTCCATTTATTAGCAGATACAGGGCAGGAAGTCAAATCTCTGGAAGCAAACCAATTCGATCAGAAATAACAAACAACTGTAGTCTTCAACTAACTGGCAAGGCTTTCTGCAGTTTCCGCTGTCTGAACAATCTATATAACATCAACAATGTACAATTTACTCGCTCGCTTACATTACAAACGATTGTAGAACTCTGGTACGAAAGTAGGATTGTGTGCATCCCAGTGGACAGCTAATACAACTTGATGGTCACTCTATTCATCATACCAATCAACGACGAAACAGTAGTAATAATTGAACAAGCCGTATGAGAATTAACGCAGCAATTCACTCCTTTGATCGGTGCGGAAGTAGCATGAAGTTCTGGATAAATGAGGCAGCTGCGTGCGAAGTGACCATCCGAATTGCATTTATAACACGATGGACATGCTGAACATTTCGAACGTTGAAAAGGTTATTGATAAATTTGACATGAGCGGTGATCAACATATATCACACTGAACACTATAAGATATACAATGCGGCGCTATCTTATTATCGGCGAATAGAAGGAAATAACAAATGAGAAGGCAAAAAGGCGTAAATGTTAGGGAAGCTGCCATAATCTTTCGCTCTCAACTTGCCATAGTTTGTCAAATAAGTCAGTAAGCCATCAGCAAATCATAAAAATGCAAAGCAACGCACTCATCTCTCAAATAATCCAACCGCTTGCACAATTACTCTGTAGAGATCACTTTGTTGCCCGATTGGTGCTACAATATGCTGTGCTTATTCATCGGCTTAAAACGTGAGGATTCGACCTCCAAAAATATGTAAACTTTCCAGCACATTCTACAACACCCTTTGAGGTTACCAGACCAGAATGAAAAGCGGTAAATAAACTGATTCTACGGTGCATACTTCAAGCCTCATAACTCTAACTTCAGTGACTCACCGGCTGAAACTATCGCACAGGTTGAAGCAACAAACAATGCTTTTGCAAAGCACATTGCGACTGAAAACCTGCAAGAGCACAGAAAAACCACCCGGTCGTAGAAGCGTTTCCGCTGTGTGGAACGAAAAGAACTTAAGCGGACAAAGCACATCAGCCTAGGAAGCCGAAATGAATCCGCAATAGGCTTACTTTTGTCCTCACCCACTACCGTCACCAATTCTTTTCAGTCAAGGAAAGCATGCAGAAAAAGACTATTGAGCATAATGTTCTTGCTCATTTACTAACTTGGTAAATAAGATGACTGGTGAAGACTCCACCTACAGATTCCTCAAAACAGTGAAGAATAAATGATTGGCGCAACTCTCAGCAATCACGAACATAGATGTTCAAAGTGATGTCAAGAACAACCTGGGAAATAGCCGACCTTCGCTGTCCGTCGCGGAGTTTTGTTGCGCATTTCGAACTGCAGCGATGGAATTGCTGAAATGAATGCAGCAACACATCCAGCGAATATCGTACACCACACAGGAAAGAAATTTTGAGATTTAAATCACGTATGGATGCCCACTCTTCCGCAAAATTTAGGGACCGTCTGCAGCTAATTTTGCATCGCTTATCAACGCACTTTGATGTTCCCGCCCCTTTCGACAGCTGGGTTTTGCGGTCTGCAGCTTTGGACATCATGCTAACGTTCAAGTGACATCAAAGAGCCCGCACATAGATTCCTTGGAAAGCATAAATCCCTCCCGTGGTACGCAGATCGCCTTCTATTGTTTTATACCCTTCAAAATACATCATCGACCTGCAGTATCTGATATATTATTTTGGAAAGGTCATTCCATTTCTACAACGACAACCACTGATTGAATAAGGATCATTCAAATTATGTCGTTCAACCATCGCTAATCGCTTTTCAACCAGATCTGCACCTATTCGATCAGGGAGTGTGAAAACTTCTTCCCATGGTCCTCCAAGAAAGTGAATAGTTGCGAATCTACCCAGCAAAAGCAGCGATTGTGGCAGCAGCTTTTTCTATTGACGGACCTCCTGAGTTGCTCACTGCTTCAGCCATTGAAAGCAACGGCATACTAGGAGCAAAATAAACTTCGTACAAAGATTTGAAGGGATCTCTGAGGGCAACGCCCAACAAATATTCCCGGAAGGTGCTCGTATCATCATGCTAGCGCAAAAAAGAAACCGCCCCATGTAGACAAAAAAATAAAAATAGAGAAAGCGGTAAATTCCCACCCACTTTGATCGATAAATGCGCAACACACTGAAATTTTCGCGAAACACAGGATCGGATGGTCTCACTGGCTTACCTTGATCGCCTAAATTCCTGTCCCATCAGCATGCGAATGAAAATCCATGAAATGCATCTGAAGTTTTTGGATCGTCGTCATACCTAGAGCTGTTGCCGAAGTTGACAGAAGAACTTGAACAATATTACGGAACGTCACACAGTCGTACACTATGAATGTACCTCTTACAACCGAATTTCGAATCCCTAGCCGTAGTCATTCTCAAGATGAATTGAGAAGAAAAACATGCACATGTGTGATATATGCAGAAGCGACGTTGCCATAATCTACCTTTGCAAAGCAGATTTGCAGAGGCACATAAAGATGATTTTAAAAAGCACATTAGCACATTAAAAACATGGATCCCAACAGCCGTTGCCAAATGGTCTTGACACGGAACACTGCATATCGAAGCAAGAGGTCTATCCACGTCCATCCACGTCCATCCACTTAAAGAACAAGATGATCGTACGATGCTGGAGACATTGGTGATGATCTATCATATCGCCATATAAGCCGATATTTTTTCTTTACCAGTTCATCGACATTCTCATACGCTTTCTAATAAACATCCTCTCTAATCTGCTCTCGATTACACAATTGCAGAGGCAGCAGCGGCAATCAGGAAACGCTACAACGCGGATCAATAATGCCCCCACTCAGAGACAATGTTTCAACAAGTTCTGGCGACATTCATGGACGGATGCATAAGCGAATGCTCCACAACTGAGGAATCACGACACATATGTGAAAAACAGAAAAGGAGCACGGAAGCGCCCTGTCGCGAAAGTATTTCACGCCTGAATGCTTGACGATGAAAGGATTTGAAGAAAAACGTTTATTGTACACTGACTGAAGGCACACTGTACTGTTAGGAGGATAACAATGAAAGAGAGGAAAGAGAAGTAAAATAGAACCAAACAATACCACAGAGCAATGGAAGGCAACCAATAAAATGTATGACGGCGAGTGTGCGGTGAGTTTTGTATGGAAGAATATGTGAATGAAAAATATATCGAGTTACAGAAACATCGCTATCAATGAGAAGTTAGCTGCTGTTTAATTGCTCATGCATAGCCGCTGCCTGGAATCTCCGTATGAATTGCTTCAAACTCTAGAACTTATTTTGCAGAGGAAGGATTATCGAGGGTCGTTTCGACAGTCTTCTGCTATCAATTCCAAACTGTTATGCTTTCCTTCGTTGTTTGATGCAGCAGTTGCTTCAAACGCCGATCAGCATGCTTGTCAGATGCTTGAAAGTTTATACCTCGTAAGAAAAAACATTTGATTTAACACAACATCACTGGATGATTACTTTCATGCTATAGTAACTGAAATGATCTATATTTGGCCACGCATCGCAGAACATCCAGAAAGCACCAACGAACGAACACTCTTCAGTTCTCTAGTAACACCATTAAAAATTGGTAGGCCTTTGCGGAATCTTCCGAAAGTTCCCCTACTTCTCGTGCCCAGAATCTGCCACAACTCTTGTGGAACCTCCCATTCTTCAGAGCACAAACTGGATACCACGCGACCAAATGCGGCCGCGCGGAAGGTTCCTGACGAGGTGGGAAGAATCACTACTACAGCTCTGCGGTCAAAGCAGAAGATGAACAGCAGAAGAAGATGGTTCTAGACAGGTGACAGCAGATTCGCAATGAGATGACGTATATCACATTGTTCATGTGGAATATGTTGTATTCTTACATATCCATCTTAATTGAACCAAAAAACTTCGTGCAGTAAGAAAGTCTGCTGCTATGCATAGTTCGGGAAGCGATCGATGATATGAGGCTCTTCTGCAATCTCTGCTTACATTAGGCTCTTCTGTAAACACGCTTTTCAGCTTCAGCTTCCAGAATAGTCACGACGCCTCAAGTGCAGTCGTCACCTATGCATCCACAATTAAACATCGAAGATTGTGCTATATCACACGACGACAGTTAAAATACATTGCCCAAACAAATTTTCGCGATCGCTATCTTATGTAAAAACGACAAATTTTCTCGTTACTGAGTGACACTGCTGATGCTGTTGTTTTTTAACCTTCCCCTTTCCTAGACTTCTCCATTTGCTTTACATGGTTGCACAGACCACGTACATCGAAGACGCATCGATTTCATCGTATCAGCCCATCACTAAACCCCACAATGCTTAGCCACTTAGCCACCACGTACTCACTAAACCCCATCATTTTGATATGGCGACTGATGGGCTAGCTGACTTGCCACAGCTTGAACGTCTATGAACATTTTATCACCAACAGTAGTGTGTGAATACTCAACGGATTAAAACACTTTGAGGAGCCCAAGAAAGTACCCATTCACGCTCCCGTCCGTCACAACATCTGAAGTCGATGATTTCTATATCTTCGTCGTCCTTCCCATATGCCTGTGACATTTTTACCGTAGCCAAAGGGCCTGTGCGCGTTTAGTTACGCGCGCTTGTCTGCGTCCAAAATGCTTAATTACACGCCTACCTCACAAGAAATTTCCGCACACCTTTCTGAATGGGAGATGCGAATAACAGCGAACAAACTGCGGGTCCCGCGAAGAGCTCGGAGTCGATCTCGACACACCATTATGCAGCTTTTACTCTAGAGGCGCAAAACCTCCCCTTCCCCCTCCCGCTCTTTTACAGCACCGATCGCAGATCGATGTATAACATACAATGACCCGAGTATTTTCGTCTTCCGTAATCCGGTCCTTACTTTCGGCATTCGTGTAGCAACACCCACTCACAATGTCCAACACTTCAGCACGAGAATCATAGCACGTAAATCAAAACATTATCGACAACGTTTGAATTAAAACATTCCCCGACAGAAAAATCGCCAAATGTGGTCTTTGCTCTTTGCAAAAAGAAGATCTGCCACAAGGAAGGCGCTTCACTAGCGTACGATAGGAAAGTTCATCACCTAGTTCAAATATTCGCCTAATGAACGGTGACATTTGGAGTGCTATCGAACAGGGTGCAGGTCAATTTCGATTCGGAAAACCTAAAATTGCACTGATTGCGGTACGGATGGGCGGTGGACATATAGAATCCAAAGGTATTGCCTATTGGCATAACTCTTGCTTCGAAACCCGAAAATGCGCTGATAACTGCTGTGAAGATGATGGACACCTGAAGCTGAGTCAAGGTGCATGTTGGCCCAACTTTAATCGTGGTGATGAAAAGCTGCCCTCAATGACTCCTATTAAAGAATAGGGGGATGCCTGGAGTCCACCTGGAATGCCTTTGGACCTCGTTTTTGATTTTGACGCTCAGGGCTGCATTGACTGACTACTACGACTGATCGATGGAAACATATAGACCCCGCGGATATATGCCACCAAGTGATGTCAGATTCTTTTTGGACTGATTTTTTGCGATTCCTATTACATGGGAGATATAATGCAAAATAGAAAGAAAGCTTTGGGAAGCACGATGTATCCGAAGTGCGGTAGGTTGTTCCATATGACATATGCGGCTACGACCACAATATTTTCGCTCTGGCCAAATTTACTTCGAAACCAGGCTCATTAGTGGATAGTTAAAAGACAAACTGGTTCACAAGAGACTAAGCTTCCGTTCTCAAGGCAGTTTGAAGGTGATTTAACAAGTGTAACAATCACAGATACAATGAGTTCCTAATGAGAGCTTTTATAGGTAATTTACACTGTTCAAGCTCGTCAATCTCTTAGTACTGGAGCTGAAAGGATAGCCAACGATTCTGGTGCATTCTTCCCACCCATATGGGAAAAGGCATCTCTCATTGTTTGCAACACAGCTTTAACGCAAAAGACATATCCTCTACCTCAACCTTTATCGTCGTCTTAGCTAACGAACGTGGATTGTGTACCTAGTCGATGAGCAAATATTTCGTGTAAATATTTTCTTCTTTTTTCCTTCAGGTCCTCCGCCCTCTTTAAATTGCTTCGTTTGTGGCATCACTCTAAAGCAGCGTGGAGACCAGCGGGTGCTTGAAATGTTGTGTCACTATCTACTGCCGTGATTATATGGTTTTTTTTTTCGAATTCATTCTCGTAGCATTATGATAATAGTACAATATAGTAATCTTGTTGGTTCTTCAATCACTAATCACTCTAAAAATAAATTTCACTTGCCGCCTTATAGTAATATTACACACCAGCTTTTATTAGACTGTCGTTAAGATTGTGTGCAACTTTAGTTATTAAGTTTAGTTATAGTGCAACCGTTTTTCGTTAGTGATCATAATTTAATATGTTGTTGTCGGTGTATTACTAAACAGCAACATATGTAATCTTACTCGTTAGGCGCGAGGCAATTTTCAGCGTCGTGCGTCTTGCGTTAAATTTTTTCGGACTTTGCCTTTTTATAAAATTTTTAGAACAGATAATGGAGGTTGATGGTAAAAAGAACCTAAATTCCGCTTTGCAAGGATCATTTATGGAAAAAGGAGAAAAACGGATCGTGATGATGAGGTAGGCGAGGTTTATGTAATTTGTTTTCAACCCATACTCTTATTTACATTTATGTTGCTTACAGTCTTTCCTTATAATCTCAATACTACTTTTTAATTCACGTCCTCATCCTCCTCGTTTCCATGTCATTTCCATTTCTATTCGTCCTGTCATTATCTTGCCTTCTGTGCTGCTCCTCTTCACTAATATTAATATTTCAAGTTACTTATTCTACTTTATTGCACATAAACCTTTCAAAACTAACACGGTTATGCGCTTCGTTCTGACGATGGCCCGCCCATAATTCAGGTGTGCACGTAAATGAGTAAGGGCCGAAACGTGTTCACCTTTATTTCCATCAACAATTAACGTCTTTATCCTATTCTCTTCATATCCTTTTCTAACAATCGTCTACTTCTTTTACTTTTTCCTGTCTAATTATTCTTTTTTTGCATTCATAGCTCTTAAGTAATTTCCTATAACGTTACATATTTCTGCGGGTACTTCGATAGATACGCATATAATAATAGTTTATTTAATTTAAAAATCGTTGTAAGAATAATAAAAACAGATTCGCTCCCTAAATTACAATTAATGGTTTCTTAGGTACATCTCAGTTTATTCTAGTGTTTTATCATACAAGGAATTAGCAGTACTAAAGAAAAGTACGGCTTCTATATCTCTATTACTGCTACTATTTCATTCCCGTCTATTATGATTACTGCTACTATTTCATTCCCGTCTATTATGCAAGAGGAAAAAAAGGTTGAAAATTTTTGAGAAAAAATTTCAATTGTTGCTATGCGGTTCGCTCCGTTTTTCGAAAAAAAACTTCAAAAAATAATGCTCTCAACTGATAGGCGACTGGAGGAAGACCTCGCCCACCTTAAACATGATAACGCCAAATTTTTTTAGCCACAATGGTTAAAAAAGAATAAGAACCAATATGCAAAATTCATGAAAGCGAAAAACAATTTAAAGGGCACTGATTATAATCCGGCAGCTTTACTTTATAAATAACAAAAACATCAATTAAGAGCAATGACGATATTAAAATCACTATTTGCCAAGATAAGCGAATATCCGTGAAATCAATAGAATAGAACAAGCACCCGGTTCAAATTGATGAAAAACTCAGAATTAGCAGACTGTCGGTTGCACAGATGTGATGAAGTGCCGGCTGTCATCCTATATGGTCAGGACGATTCGATTACTATAGTTGTCACCGAAACTTAGCGGGGGCAATAACGATGGAATGTATTCGTATTGTCCCATGTCTTCATTCTGCAAATGCAAAATGTGTAAACAATTGCGAGCAATTGTCATGTAGTTGCAGCTCATTCACAGTTAAGTGACGAAAAACGAGAGATGCGGCTACGGATATAAGTTGGGATGCGGAGGAGAGGAGGAGGGAGAGAATAAATACAACTCGAATAATATGAAACGCGCTGACGGACAGGGGAGACGACTGGTGCTGGCGCGCAGTACGCCGCAGACAAAGGAGCTTCAAAACTGAATGGAGAGATCACTGTAGAGAACGCCGCTATTTGCGGTGCCTTTCGCAAGATGCCACAAAGGCGTTTATGTATGCTGGTTAACTGCGAAACATGAAACCTTCATGTGATGCCTAGAGATTACCATATCCATTTCATGTCAATTAGCCTCCCTCCTTATGACCGCATACTGAAATTTTTTAAATGCAGTTTTGCAAATTTGCATTCGGACAACGCATCGTGGTTATTTCTCATCTGCACTTATATTTATTTGCCCGCGGATGTTTTTGACTCAGATTTTGATGGCCTCGTATCAACCTTCAAGTTTATGTATCAACCTGAAAGTTGGAATTAGAGTAACCGATGATGCAGAGAAAGGAACGTGCTTAAATAGTTACCGACATTGAGGAATTTCTACAAATTTGCATACTCTACAACGGTCAAGTAGGAAAAACAGTTATTTTGAAGTGTTGTATGATTGTTTGGTCGGTCCAGTTTAGATAGGGAGAGTTTATTGTGCAGTTTTTTTATTTCTGAGAAAGTTATGAAATTGATTAGCCTAATGAACGAGTTTACAGAAGGGCATATGAGGACACCTCGTTTACTGTACTTATCCACTTGTTCTATTTTTCTGACACTGACATTCATGCACATGCTACTCCTCATTCCTCGACATCGATGCTAACTCACCTGCGTCCAATAGTGATTGGAAAGAGCAGCGCTGCGAAAATCTCGAGAAGCCCAGATTCAACCGTAAACGAGGAGCAGCAAACAATACCACTGACATAGACTGTGAATAAACCAGGGCCATTGCTAGCACACAAGCGTAGGGATAGCGAGCTCCGAGCTCAATTGGTGGTAAGCACCGTTGCACCTGTTTGCACCCTTCTTTGTTTCCTTCCTCATCTTCTGAGACAAAGGCAGGATTCGGTACACTTGAAAAGGCATCACCTGCAAAAGCAAATCAAAGCATGATCTACGAGGCAGAGAGAAAAATCAAAACCTCTGGAGTGCTGAAAAGAGCAGAAATGAAATCGTATAGTTTGTTTCTTCAAGTGAATGGACATCAACTAGTAACTAAGAAGGAAATCTTCCACAACTTATTTGTGCATTTGTACTTGTGGAATTTGGAAGTTTGCAACCGATGCTCATCCATTAAAAATTGCGCATCCATATTTGTGGTGTAAAAAAACGTTGGCTACTTCAAGGTGGTTAAGCGGATGTCTTAGTCAAAGCACAACAACGGATTTGCAACAATACAATCAACAAACATATTAATGCGGCGCTGTGCACCGTGACTGCATGCCCAACGACCAATAATGGGCCAGCACGCGGTCGAGCGCCCACATCAAGAAGGAGACCTTCAATTCGATCATAACCCTCCGTCTCATCCCTCTCCATTTCAACCTTGTCGAGACACGACGGCATAATGGATGTGCTGAAACTTTATCTATAAGTCCCGAAGAATTTCATTTTTAAACAGTGCATTTCTTTCACAAACATACAAATAGGAACCACTTGGCAATGCTCGTTCGAAAGACATCCCGTTGTGATGCATAAACACCTCATAATGAAAAGATGACCACTGAAATGCAAATCAGAATTTCATTCATTTAGGTACAGTATAAACCCGAATGACGATATAAATAATAACAAAGGGAAACCGACTAATTTAGGTTGATCGAGAACTTGCAGCTCCTCATTTTGTCCGCATTGAGAAATCTCGGTAGTGCGAATTTCCCACGCTGTGTGTACCAAAATCCCGGTTCATACAGTCCCTCTTCCACCTGCAAGGACATATATACGAATAAAATGAAATCGTTCCGAGATAGGAAGACTTCACAATTTTAAATCGCCAAGAATAGTCACTGCACTGGCTGAAGGTCAGATTTTATGTTCAATAATCGATAAAGAGTACATTAGGCAGTGCCAAAATAAATCTGCTTGTGGAATATTTTTCAAAAAACCGCCACTTACTGTTCCACGTTTCCAATATGTGCGTCACAGAAGTTTAATATACAGCAGGCTGTCTTAATCTATTAAATCAGTGAGTACCCTAAGTAGTGTTGAAAACGTTCAGCTTATTTACGACCAGTCATGAACTTAAAAATACTGCCAACAGGTGTTGACTAAATACCTGCAAGTATTTCTATTAGAATAAACGCTCGCTGCATATGCAAGATGTTGCAAAAAATTTCTCCACACTCATGCCTATGCATCCAATCCAAAAATCAACCATCTTTTTTCATCTGCGGTTCATTCGCAAATATTTCTGATTAAATGTTTGCCTTTCTCATCACTGTTTGCTGATTGTCTTTAGGTCATAATATTGCTCAATCTTTTGCTTTCCCGTCAGCACTCCTCACTTATCCTACATTCGAAACTATGAGATAGAATCTTATGTTAGCTCTAAATCAGTTTGATGATGAATACTCGATAGACGCCAATTTTCTATTATAAAATCACCACAAATGCTAACTGCAAAAGTAGTGTGGAGGAATTTTGCAATCGTGCCTGCGGTCTGAATGGCTCGTGAAGCTGGCGACGGCACTATCAGCGCGGCCTGTTTTCCCTCATATGAAGGGCCCTCGCTAGCAGGATCGCGGAATGGCGTCCAAGTGTCGTTAGCGGAGAATCTTCCTCAAGTTGCGCATCTTTGTGCCAATGAACCCTCGTCGTTAGGTTGCCATCAACAGGTGTAAACTGAAATTGTGATATACAGTTATATGTTACTGAAACTCTGTATGTTGTTTAGAAGTTTCGACGCGTTTAAGTAATATACATTAGCAATTGAGAAATCAATCTGCAGTTGAAGATCACAGATGACTCAGTGCACTATTCTTTCATAAGATTTGTCTGGTCGTTTGGTTGAATCCAAAAAGTGCTGCACAATAACAAAAAGCTTTTAATCACGGTTTTGTATTTGCGGGCGTAAGTGTGGAAGTAGCACGCCTCCTGCTTTCTATGCGACCATCAAGTGAGATAAACATAACATGAAGCAAACTTAAAAGTAAGGACACCTTGCATGAGGTGTGATATATCAATGCCATACGTCTACAAGGATCGCCGTAAATTTTTGAAATAATCTGCTGGAAGTACTCCTTCCAACTCTATAATTCTTTCGCATCTCCTAAAGCGAATGCTGTAATAATCGGAGACCCAGCGTCAAATACCACATCATTTGAGCTTCTTCGTTGCAGTTTTGGAGTTCGTGTTTCTCGTGTAATGAATTCGATTGATAACCATATAGTGCCGTTTGCTTTTGCTTCGTAAATTGAGACTTATTAGGGATCCTCAAATATGTTCAATTTGGAGCAAAACGCGACGCGATTTTTTGCATAGCTGAGGTGTGCTTTGCTAATTGATGAATAGTTACGGTAAAACGCAGGAAGACAGGATGTGTCAATCAGGCGAACATCCCTTGCCTAAGTACGGCGAACGCATCTACCAATGAAGAGAAAAATTAGAACCGTGGGGATCGCGATTTACTCGATTTTTATAAATCCACCTTCAACCCTAATATATTCGTAAGAAAAAGGTAGCTGTTTAATGCTACGACGAAAAGTTTTCGGTTGTGAAATATTGCTCAAAAACGATAGCAGAAAAACTTGAGGGACAGGAGAACAATGCTAGATGCTATTCTTTTTGAGAACAGTAGATGAGCCGAAAGAAAAACTGAATGGATTGCCTCAAAAACAAATGGTTCTAACCTTGCCACGGTCTTTAAACTGAATGTGGAACTAGGCATTCCCTACAATACGGTCGATCTTTTCACCGGCGCGCATCAAAAGGACAAGGCGAGAGAGATCTTCTGGATCACGCATCGCTTGACACCAGAAAGAACGCGTTACAACTGGAATCTGAACCGGAAACAACAGCTAGGAGTCAGAACAGAAGTAATTGTATTGTTATTTCGGATTCGGAGGAGTTACTAAAATTCGCATCTCTAGCTTTCTTCAGTTGCAACAAAAACCGCAACGAAATGCATATGCGTAGAATGGTCGAAAAAGAACAGCATCTGTTTTACTTGGCAATTCGTGAACGCATGAAAATTATATATATATATATATATATATATATATATATATACATATATATAAGACGAGTGAAAAAAAATATACATTATACATATATATATATATATATATATATANTTTCTTGTTCATTTCGTAGAATAATTTCATTTGCTATTTATTTTGAAAATCATTTTTCATAGTTCTGCCCATGAAAGTCAAGCCATTAGAAAAGCTTTCTCTTTGCAATGAGCTTTGTTTGGTGTGCATTTCTGTTGCTGTTGTGAAGTATTTGTCCACACCGTACAAATGAAACTGCAGTAGGGCAATAATAAAGTGACTGGAAGAAAGACTGTTTAAACGATTTTTTTCCAAACCGATCAAACAATAACAAATAGCCTGCTTAGATCGCTTCGTTGACGACTTCCATTTGAAGCATTTCGGCTTGCCCAAAACCATCACGGCATTGACCGCATTGATAGCGCTCGATTCCTCGACCATCTTGTTGTCGTGCATAAGGTTGTCGAGCCGTCTGTATTCCTCGATGAAATCCTTCATCGCCGCGTTCGCACCCATATCGGGCCTCTTCAGCAATTGAAGTCGGTTGGATGCCTGGTTCGAAGAAGTATCGCCAAATGAAGTGAATGGCAATCAAAAGCAACTCACTCACAACTGCGTAACGACAAAATGAGTATGTTGTAGGTTATCGTGAAGCAAAAGTTTCTTCTTATTTGTTGGATATGACAACGAAGAACCAACCCAATATATCTACTTGTGATCCAACACTACTCTGACCAGATTTCTTATAGTCGATCCCCAATTTGTTTTTCCTCATGTAATCTCAATGATCAGATTATATACTCTCAGGCCACCAAAGGCGACATCTGAAGACTATATAAATCGGTCTTCAGCCGGTCGTGATATCTTTAGTTTGACTCGTTTCTGAGAGAGCTCTGGTGCTCTCCCATAGATTGCTACTGCTACCTCGCTCGTGCTCTATCATATCGGCATCGACCGGCGGTTACGGGTTCATGACCTCTGCCTATAATCAGCCCGCTCATGCCGCCGCCGCCAGTCACAACGTTGACCAAAACTTTCGAGATGCAAATGCTAAAATTAGCCACTGATGTAAAAGCACTAAGATACAACAGGGAACGTCCTATGGAACATTAGAGGGCGTTGCAATGGTCAGGATTTATGAGTGTGCACATCTTGTGTCCTCTTTATTTCAATTTGCGGTGTTTTCATCCATAGCTGGAGCAAGAATGTTCCGTTAAAATCCCGAAAATACAGAGAGTACAGCTGTCGGACAATCGCTGTTGACAACCGTCGCGTGTGGTCGCCACTTGTTGCGTGCCTTTGCTGATTCGTTTTAGTTCGGGACTCCGAGCTCGGGAGCCACTGCAGTTGTCTTGCATATCGCTACTACTCTTTTATGCGGAGAAGGGGTGGGTGGGCATGATGTTCATCTCGCCTATCATCACGTCATTCGCACTGGCCTGCTACGAATCGAAACTAGGTTGTGGACGTTTGAGATGGGAAAATTTTGCATTTGCTTGAAAATTGGTGAAAATTGGTGAAATATGAGGTGGAAATTTTCCACCAAACGGTTTAACATCTGATGCGAGCCGGGTTACACGGAGCAAATCTTTTGTAGGAACTTTTTATGGGCGGGAAGATTACTCAGAAATCATATTTATTGTTTAGCATATTTTACTTTCCCTTGTGGTATGTGAAACCGCTTGATCAAATGGGTATTGCGGAGGCAGATATCATGACAGCTCCCCTAGTAAACGCTCCATATATTAACGAGGCGCAGTAGTGCAATCAGGCTTGCCGAGAAATTCATTTGCGTTTTTAATTCGCACTTTAATGTCGCATGCATGCTGCACATGAAAATTTGGTGAGCAGTTGATGGCTAAATTGCTCGAATCTGATAAAATGTGCAAATAAAGTCGCAAGGTTATGGAACATTGTTTGCATAAAATGCCGTCACATAGTCAGCCATCACTGATGTGCTCCCATTTAAGTGCACGTTGCGGTTAAGCTGATATCGCTTTGCATTTGCGCATGCTACCGTTAATTTGCATTAACGGACTTGCAGCCTATTTCGGAGAGAGAGGAGGGAGTAAGGAGTCATGGAGCGCTTCTACAAGTATTTTGTAGGAAGTGAGCCAGCGGAACGGCCGTTCCGTGATGTTAATGTCACTATTTGTGGTTTCATTGTCTGTTAATGCAACTGCACTCGCTTCGATTATTATGCTGCTGATTGCACTCACACAGTGTGTCTCGAGGTGCAAACAAAAGCGCCCAGTTCACGACGGAGACAAACATCTGAAGCAGCTGGACAGCGCTACGGTAATAATCGTGTTTCTCTTTACCACAGATTCATCGATTCCTGGTTTTTTTAAAATGTCCTACATGACCATTTCTTAAAGCATCTAAGACATTGGTTGACCATAGTAAGAAGTATTTGTTTTCTGTCATATCTGTATCAATGATTAGCGACGTTGATACAACATATTCTGAGTTCAAACCAAAGAAAAAACAGCGATTTGAGAGACAAGAGAACAAAACTGTGCACCCGAGAAGCACAGAAGTCACCTTCAGTATAGTTTGCTCCTTGAAACGAACTGGAGATGTTTTGTGGAGAAGAATTGTTCAGTGTAGCCTTCGATGTTATTCGGCGATGAAGTGTTCATAAAGCTGAAATGAGTCACTCGTGCATCAACTGTCAACAGAAAACTATCTTGTAAGGAAGTGACGGTGTTGGAGAATAAGGGAACGTCAGAAAGTGTTATGATGCTGAGAGTCAACCTCCGAAGGATACTAAGAAAAAAATATGAGTTGCTAGATGAGACAGTGGGGATACCACATGTGTACAGTGTGCTTAACGTGATCAGATGCTGCTTAAATAAAGAAACGACCAAAGATCAAGTAAAGTTGTTGCGAGTGAAAGTGAAAATCTGAACGTCACACACGCACATTCTTTCCAAACATCACCCGCTTGCGCCGTAATTTCGAAACTGCGAAGTGCTCGGATCGATATCAAGTTCTACGAATGCAGTTTTCGGGTACTCAGAAACTGAAAATGGTGTCTCAGTGGGTAAGACATTGTAAGCAATCTTCTTCTATTTCGCCGCAAATTGGGGCCAGAAGGAGGTTTTGGAGCACGAGGATGTTGGAAATGGATCAGAACTGATTTTATTAAATGAACACCGTTCTTTTCCTGTCTCTCCGAATCAAGTAACCTCTCGTTGATAGGACCCACTGTTAAAAATTCATCTTTCGCGTACGCAAATCATTTAAAGTCTAATGCATAATGTCCACTGCAGTAACTGTTAGGCATACTACTTTCTGATTTTCTGTTCAAGAGTTTTGCCGATGCGTCCTTGTAACCGACATTTATAACCTCCGCCAACAAAAATATGGCGAACTGCAGCAAATGGGGAAGTGAAGGCTTGACGAAGTGTTCTTTGAAGAAAGTATCATTCCAGGGTCGGATCGAAAATTCTGTGCCAACTCTTCTGAAAAAAGGGGACTGTCTCCAGACAAAAAATGCCTCGAACAGGACACCTGCACCTTCATTTGACGTCTCTGGCACACCATCACAACAGTCTTCACCGCAGGAACAGAAGACGCAACAAACCAATCCAGACGGTGGTGATCAATCATCAATATGTCCCACTTTTTTATTTACTACCATTTGTCGGGTTGCAGGGATCTCGGTGTTTTAACATAAACAGGAAGTCGATATTTCAGACTTCAACGTTCAAGGCACTAGAAAAGAAACGGTGAAACTGCTATGACCCACCTATATAATGGTTGCTTATGTGTCACTCCGAATTTTAAGAAACCACTGCATGAATCAGTACAAGTCACCAGAGGGTACTGCTCGAGACTGTTTATCTTCATTAGGTATCTTCTAATGAAACTTTGCAGCAGAGGGGCATACTGCTACTGGTTGATGATGTGAACAACAGTATTGAAGTTTCATATACAGGTTTCTGCCAGTAGGAATCATAGGTATATGTGAGATCGTAGGGTATCTGTGAGATCGTCAAAGATACGGTTTAAGTGTGATCGTAGTCTCGGCTCTATATCCATTCCTTATTAGCTGTAGTTCTTACTCTTTTATTCTTCCGCAAAAACGGAGCATCCATTTTGTTCGCAGAGCTGTTCACGATTTCAGAAGGAAACGGGAAAATAGAGAAAATCGAAAAGGATAGCCAATTTCACGAGATTGAGAAGGAAGTCAGTCTTTCGCAGAGAGACAATGAGAGAAACGAAACAGTTCACAATGGCACAAACAAAAACAACAAAAGCATCAACAAAGATATTGTCTTCGGAGGAACAACGCTCAACGGTTGCAAAATAAATGATATGATGGTAGAAGAGGAGAAGGATGAGGAAGAAATGAAGCGGGAAATCATCGGACCGACAAAACTCATCGATAGATCGTCAGTGCAAAGGACCAAAGAAGCTAAGATCAAAGTGATTCCGACTGCAGAAAGACACGATCTAAAGTGTTGGCGAATGCTCTTGATTTTTACTTGCTCACTTTGTTACTGTGCACAGTGATAACGAGTGATACTAATTTGCCTGCAATGTCAATGGAGCATCATTGAGTTCACACCCGCCTTTTTGCGCGACACAAACATGAGATGATAAAACATTGAGTAACCCATTGGTAGAGTAAACGGACTTTGATGCCAGTGCGCAGAGAAATAATGTGCACCGGAAAACGAGAAAAGATTGCGCCAGATGTTATGGTGCATTTTAAGATGACAGGTCAATGTTTTCTTTGCAAATGAGCTGCTAGCCAATTGATATCCGAGATGGTTTCACCTTCTTCCATCTTATAGCTCCCTGACATGGAACTATTTTTTTCACACACTCCTTTTAATTCAATCGTTTCGTCAACGTCGAATTTCCTATGTGCAAACCACTCTTCTTTAACATCAAAATAACTGGATGGCAAATATCATGTTAAGAAGGGAATGATGACCAGGTCATACTGTCGGCTTCATAGCGTCTTATGTTCGCCCATTGCAAATCTCGTGTTTAGACATTGAAGCAACCACGATGGGTAAAATCTTATCAATAGAAGTATTAAAACGGTTCTTCAATTTTTAGTGGAGTCAATTCGATGAACTGTTTCAGATATATTAGGTGTCATATAGTAGCGGACAGTTGTGATCAAAGGGATTGAAATTTTGAATGGGAAGCAAGGAGTGGCGACAGCCTTTACTCTGTCGCCCTTCTGCGCCATCAGCAAAACTCTTGAAAAGTGAGACGAAAGTTATGCGATACGTAGGGACAAAGAAAAGAGAAAAATTCGAGCCGAAAAGAGAGAAGCCAAGATCCATGTAGCCAGTTATTAGGACAGTTAGTATGGTGTTCTATCGAAGATCCGCACTTAAGCACATTTGCGTTACTTGTCTAGGCTGGATCCGTGAGACTTGAGTTTTCTTCATTTTTTCAATCTCTCGTTGCACTTTCCTACCTATGACTTATTATGGGCTTGTGTGGTCATCACCTGATACTTCGCGCTACCTGTTCTTCATTTATTTAGAAGTGGTTTCTTATTTTCCATTAATGTACACGCAAATATCGGGAAAGTTTACCTCTGTGCCCGTCATATATCACTAGTGCTTATCACCAGCGCTATTACCTGCTTGCATTTTTTTAGTACAGAACACGCAAAAAACAGAAGATGAAGAAGCAATCAAGGCAGGCGAGTCGGAAAGTGCTGCAGAACCTATTCCGGAGCCACTGTCCGATGCTCGAACTCAGCTATCAAAGACAATTGTTGTAAGCGATGCATTCATGAGCACAATATAATTCACGTGTAAATTACATTCCATTTCTGATGTCCTAATTCTATCTGCTAGCAATGACTGGCCAGTGTTCTATGAATCCTAAATATCCGGACTTGTGGTGACGTCGCAACGATGGCTGGTTCCATATCGCCTCGTAATTGAAAATTCTTTCTGAATTACGCCAAGTTTCACGTCTCTTGCTGCATTCCAATAAAAAATATGACGTTTAACGAGATTTGGCAATTCCACAAGAACGAGGGGTTGTTTGGCTTCTTGAGGAAACCCTCTTGCTACTTTCATTTAAACATTCAGTTACGTAATTACTCTTGCGTTACAAGAACACAATGGCCTCAAAAATTCCGACGATATCCCAGGAATGCGAGTGTTCTTTTGCTCCTAAATGGAAACTTCTTCGCCTAACCTATAAGAGCCAAAAGAAGAAATAACGGAAACGCTCTCAGAAGGGCGTTCTGTTTTGAAGACGTTCTGTTTTGGATACGCAGGAGGCATCTATACAGTACAGAAGGACAAGTTTCATGAGCAGCCTGAATGGCAGTACAACTGTGAGGTTTTGAAACATTTGAGAATACAGTCGGAGTTGATGTGATCTCTGATTTCATAGCAAGAGCCCTTTTTGTCTCACTTTCTATGTTCGCGGGCCGATAACCCCCCCCCCCCCCCCNCCCCCCCCCCCTCCATTCAATTAAAAATTTTGACGCGTGGGATTTTTCCAGCAGTGTGCCGAACTGCAGACCAATCGAAAATTTTCTGGAGGGCACGGGTCTTGCCTTCAGGGCATTACAATGTGTGAAGATTCACTTTTGTCTGACAGGGAATCAAGAAGGAGCTATCACTGATAAACTTTCGTACAGATCAGAAAGCGTTTGAGTCTATGAGTTGCAGTTTTGGGGAATGCGCGCCTTGTGTACAATTCCGAGAAGAAAATTTCGTTGTTGGCATGAACTTTGGCGCCTAGATATAGGGGAAAATCCGATAGGCCACGGGAAAGTAGAGGTCTGAGATAAAAGGATGGTTTCAGATCTTCCCCAAAATCGATCTGAACACATTGCGGTAAATAGTGTGTAACTCTGTCTAGCAGATCTACAGATTGAAATATGAGGACGGATAGAACGGTAGAGCGCTCTCAAGGGGTTTTCGCTAACAGGATAGGTGGAGGTTTAAAAATTGAGAAAGAACCTAATGAAGTGAAAAACACTTCTTTTCAGATAAAACCAGACGATGATACAATCGAGCACGTGGAATCATTGAAAGAAAGCCACTCAGAGGATGGCTAGATAGTGCGACTTCAAACAATTATATGATCGATGCCTAACGAAACTGTGTTCCCTCATTAATCGAGTCGTTTACGGTTTTCATTGTTGTGTATTGGAAGAAAATGTCCTTATATCTTGCACAAACGCCACGAAATAAACGATGTTGGCACAGCTTTTGCTCACTTTAACTAGAAGCAGCAATAAAGATGTTCACAATTCGGCGTAATCGCCAAATTTTCACTCGATCTCTCGTGATCTCGTAGCCAATTGATCTTTGCAATCTCAGTCTTTGCAAGCATTCTAATCACTCCTATATTGTCTTGTTTACATTAGCTCATTGAGAGACGTCGTTGAAAGCTGACGATTCCTTTCGGAACACTTCCCACCACACCATTGAGATTAGGATCACTGAACATTTTAAAAAGGTACTCTTAACGTGCTGTTGTCGCTCATCTGCCCATATGTAGTAAGTGTCATTGAAGTTGCGCGCTTGCGGAGAACCTCGTCATTTGCATATTGAATCGACCAAGCCAGCTTTCTTTTCAGGGTCATAGATTGAGAGAATTTTTTTTTTCAAATCCGGCAAGACCTAGGGCTCTCGAGAAGTCAGAATCATAACCGCGTGGAATTTTGTGAGTCCCGGCGGGATTTATGGTCACCATTCTAGCGCAGTCCATGTAGCTTACGTACGCGGCACTTCTGGAGGCATCGGTGCGGACGTGTGTGAAATGACGTGTGTGAAATGTATGCACAGAACTAGAGGCATTCAGCGACGCTCATTGCAGCAAACTGCGGCACGGATCTCCGTCTCGCTAATTGAAGCATCGAGCTCACACTTATTGGTATTAAGTTCTTTGCAATCTCGAAGAAGTGACCAACACTGCAAGTTCTTCCAGTAGTGGTTTGCATGAGCTTTGCATGATTGAAACGTTACCCTCTTTTAGTGGACTAAGGTAAGCCGCGAAAGGACGTCTGAGAAGTGCCTTGCGAAAGCGGAGTAAGAACAATGTGTGGCGCGTAGTGTTTTCTATTGACCAACACAATCATCGTCTAGCATGCAGTTCGTTAACGTGTTAAGAATTTGTATGGAGGCGCTTTTCTGCCTTGGAGCGATTGGGCCGCGCATGGCAGAAAAACAAAGGAACTGGCATCATTCGTCTGCATGTTATTTTAGGTTTTATCCATTCGGCTCACCAGACCAACAGCTTTCATGAGAACTAGGTTCATTACGTGAATGGTGAAACTACGAAGGATTTGTGCAGGCAGCGAAACCACCCACAATGTGAACCCACCACTGGAACCGAACTATCGTCTAGATGCATTTCCTCATGATACACCATGTAAATGTGAAAATTGCAGCAGAACAAAAAAATTATCAAAGGTTGCATAAGTTGAAGCACACGGAACAATGAAGTTTTATGCGTCAAGCCGATGTATAAATACATCTCATCGAATCGGCGGTTGAGGGTTCACTATTTTTTTATTTCATAAACGCGCGAGGTACACAGTCGGTGGTGTGCAGAAAAGAAGTGATGGGACATACTGTGAATACATTGTAACAAATAGCCGAAAATCATGTGGAATATATAATATGGAATACGGCGCAGGAAAACAGTAGCATTGAGGCTTTGAAAAGTATAAAATTGAGGACATGCAAGGAAAGGGAGGGACATTTCCTTCCTCTCCGTGCCGCATCGCCTACCTCACCGAACAGTTTCGCTGATCTCACCGAAACTTCACTTCATATCCTCAGTTGTTAATCGACCTGAGCCAAAGACGAGACGCTTCGAGTTGTAAACGGCGAACTTCGATTGCAAAGGTTAGCAAGCGCAGGCGAAGTACCTTTCATAGGATTCAAGATAGGCAGTAAGCAAGAGATAAGGATATTTCCTTGAAAAGTAAAACGACTAGTGACTTCCCCCCAAAAGTCAGGCGCAGTTATCTCTATCACCATCGTTGTCGTCGAAATGCAACGACGTTGTTATTAACGGGGCACGAAATGCCGATAGATCAGAAGGTTATATAACTGACACACAGCTAAGTCGGCAACGTAGTTTATTCTAGAAATGCATGAAGACTTCCTCGATATACTGAACACGAAATAAATAATTATGGGAGGTGTGGAAAAGTTCTTTCATATTAAACAAACCAGGCCTGCGCTTATTTCGATTCTCGCGTTAGCCCGACTTACAACGCCAACTGAGGTCGAGCGTTGCTTGTCGCTCTATGGAGATGTTTTAAAGGCGGTTCCGGTCGGACAGACGTGTTTCATCCGCTCACGACCATAACTGGATGAAGTCCAGGCAGCTTGACATTGCTTCGTGTTTCTTATGCTTGGGCGGATCGATTTTTGATGCGGGAGGCTTCTAGGCGCCGCGGTAATGCCCTCTTCGCCCTTGCGGAATGCCCAATAGAACTTCTGTGTCTTTAGGCAACCATGCTAGACCAATTTAAGTCATTCTTACTTCTTTCATCATATTACATTTTCCACAACTTTCGCAGTTTAAGTCTCTCCCGCTGATTGATTTCTCTTCGCGTATTTCGGTCATTTTTCTGTGACTTTTGTCCCTCTGTTTTCCGACAAGGTCTCATTTTCAATGAGTTTCCTCCTGACTATGCCCTCCGACATCGCTACCAGTTGCATATCCTCTTTCATTAGCACGCTATGATGCGCTCCATCGAAGGCTTCGCAGTAATATCCAAGAAAGACCTTTGTTCCAGCGCAAATTTTTTACAGCCATGTTTCCGTGCCAAGTTAGTTGCCCGAATGGCTCCGTCTTTGCCGCGAGTTCTACAAACGATTTGCAGTTGTTTTGCAGAGTGTTTAGTTTGTTGAGGTCGTACCACTTTTAGAAGCGAAGCTCGCAGTTCCACCCATATAAGATGTCAGCTTCATCGTTGCGAAGAGGGGATAGAGAAAGGCTAGCTCTGTAGTTTTGATCTTATGATTATGACTAGCTCTCATCTGCGTATCACTCAGCATTTGTTCTGCTATCATCGGAACACTTCTTTGCCAACTTACACCACTTGTAATAACATGTTTTCCCTCTTGAATGATCTCTGCTGCCGAAAGTTTGCGTGCGCGTCGCGCCTCATAAGAACAGCACGCGAAGAAATCGAAGAGTCTTGAGGAATGCATTCCTGCTCTCATTCTCCCCATCTCGATCGTTTCTCTGCCATCAGCCGTCCCTTTCGATTGTCATTTCCTAGCAGCGCCTCAGTCGTACTTGTTTGGACGCGCATATGGAGATGGAATATATCCGGGACGACAAAGACGGATTTTGTTTCGACGGAGAAAGGGGTATGGATAGAAGCATTGATCCGACAACATGAGGTGATCACATCAGCGAAGGTATGGTGAGTGTATGCTCATTCATTTCTGCATCGATGCATCATGTTGCCCATATTGTTGATTGATTTTTTCTTATCTCAAGATGAAAAACGCATCAAACACAAATGCTTAAAAAAATATACCAAAGCTGAGGAAGTGTTCTTCGGTGGGTACGCAATTGTACAATGAGGTGCTTACCCGAGGAAGGGAGAGGGATCTCATATCTATCTTTCGCTCGTTCTGCCAGCCAATAAGGACGTCTTTAGCAACCGCTTGTCGCTAGCTATGTCGGTGAAGGTTGAACTTTAACATATTGGTTTTTGAGGACCAGATTAAGAAACTAACTTTTGTCTCTATTCCCTTAGTAAATAAATTTGCACTTCTAGTAATTGCTGAACCCTCCGTTTTGAATTCGCAAATAAATTGCTGTGCTTAATGGAGCACTAGAGCATTCATTTAGTTAAGCAGCATCACACAAATTTTCTTGGAAATTAACGCTTGCAATATGTAACTTAAAAAGTGCCTTCAGCGGAGATTTTTCGATTCATCATCATTTCAATAATCCTTGGTTATTGGAAATTTCAGAAGGCTTTTTGCACAGCTTAGAAACGAAAATTCTTGCGTTTATTGTTTCTGGTTTTATTGTGTGCAGAGATTTTATCTAGTGTACAAAAATTCGATGCCAAATGAGTAAATTTTATCCTCAGTTCATTTGTTCAAAACTGTGTTTTAGGACATGGGCTTTCTGAGGAACCGCATGAAAGAGATTGAAGAAGAGGCGGCGATGCTTCGACGCATGCAGACAGAGGTCGAGAAGGAGTTCAATACCAAGTCAAACAGCCCTCCGCCGTCGACTTTTGCATCGATAGAGGAGGAGATCGAGGCTGATGGGCGTTCGATCTATATTGGCAATGTGAATTTTCATCGCCTTCTTGAAAAAAGCACATTTGAAATTTATTTAAGCTGCTCCTTACTTCGTTTCATTCCTAATTGTAGAAGGTAGTTCAACAGGCAGTAGGTAGGACGAAAAATGTACGAGGGAAAAAAGATTTTCGCAATTTTCTCCTTCATATGCGTCGGTTATATCGCGATCGCGTTATGTCTGTGCGTATGTCTGCTTATGTCGGTTTGTCTGACTGTTAGTTAGTTCCAACTTAGCAACCAGTCAAGCAAGCGTCACAAAAATCGAAGGTATAATATGCACCGTCTCTACTGTAGTTGATCGTCAATATCATATTTCATGCTTCTTCATCCACTTTGAAAGTACTTAGAGACATTTGAAGGTAGTAAAAAATCTTCTGCATTTTGTACCGGTCAGATCTTATAGAGGCATCCTACTTGTGGCATATATATATGGAGATTTTCAGGCGGACTATGGTGCGATCGCAGAGGAATTGGAGGCACATTTCCATGTTTGCGGATCTGTGAATAGGGTGGCCCTACTCACTGACAAATTCACTGGTCATCCCAAAGGGTAACTACTTCATTTGACACTTGCTCCCTTCCGCTGGCTTCACGTACCGAACAATCTATGGGCAATAAAAAGTGCTTCATCGAAGCTCAATTTTCAGATTCGCTTACACGGAATTTGCGGAAAAAGAATCTGTGCACACGGCAATGACGCTGAACGAGACGTTTTTCAACGGTCGCCAGATTAAAGTATCTCTTCTATTTGGTTCTTGGGGAATGATGTTATACGCTCATCGTTCCTAGACGTTTTCCCTCTGTTCCTCGATTCTATTCTGTAAGTGAAGGAAAATCATTTGCTGTGTAAGATTTTTATCATGTTTCAGCTTGACGAATGTGGTACCCATTGAGTGGAATCGCAGTTTGCTTTGCTCGCTTAATTGAATGTCGTCATTCTGCGGTTTTGCTCCTTGATTCCGTTGTTTAAATGTAGTCCATCATAGTTTTTTTCAAGAGATGTTTTGTTAAAATGACGATTTCGAATGCTGTTGGAGCTTAGCGATACAAATTCGTATAGGAATCGAATCGACTGGAGTTTTGCAAGTTGATTCGGTTTGCACGTTTCGTCTCATGAAGGAAGTCGCCTAACTGAATCGAACAAAAGGGATGATGAGAAGAATTGAGGCAATGCGAGGAAATGAATCAGAAAAGAGCATAACTGCGACCGTGTCGGGGCGCTAGAAAGTGGCACAAGGGGAGATCAACACAACTCTTTTATGACGTCACACTGTTCGGATAGCGCAACACAACGACTAACTGGCGAGCAAGACCGCAGCCTATTTATGCCCTCGGCTGCGGCCTTGAACGTATGCCGAAATCACACTTCGCATGGGAAGATACTACATCAAGATCGAACAAGCGTGAGCATACCGCCTATTACACAAATGCAGATCACCAGTATCACTGCAGTCATGAGATTATTTGATCACAGTAGATCATTCGTTAACGTAGATTACTCGTTACCAAGAACACTCGTTAACAATAACAATAGGAATTTCTATAAGAATTACAGGTGATGGAAGATGATCCAGACTCTCTGCTGTTATTTAGTTCATATTCGATAGAAAGCTGCATGAAAAGTGCATTTGTTTTCACGCGGTGCGGTCGTGTCGGCTCTATCTCTCCATCGACTGAGGTACTGGTTGGAGTAATTCGTTTGCGACTGTCTGTTTTCTGTGCCAGCAACGTGTGCGTGGACTATTGGCCCTGATGGGATATGACGACATGGAGCTGAACCTGACCGGAAAAAAGAAGAAGGCTAAGAAAGCGATTGTACTGGGCGACCAATCTACCCATCATGAAGAGAGTCAGCCCGCTTCTGAGACAGGTATCGCAAATCATTCCGAAATGGCTCAAGGTATTGACGAAACACTTAAGGTCGAGATGGCGAAGATGGTCAGTGACGCAGTAATGGTTGCCTTAGGCGCAGTAACTGAACGATTCACGACAGCGTTCACTGAGGCTTTACAACCGACTATGCTGACCATGTCAGATATCGTCAAAGAGCTTGCGAGGACCAAATGTGAGACGGTTATACCATCAACTGCCGCCGGTGATCAATCTCCGCATGCTGTTCCGGCGGCAAAATCTCAGATATTCACTTCTGAAGCTGTCGTTTTGGGTTTAGCGGAGCAGTCCGACCATCTACCGCATGAGCGTAGAGAAATGGACAAGAAAGTAATCGTTCGATTGTTGGACGAGCTAAATGTGGACGCTGTCCCGGTACAGGTATACCGGATGGGAACATATATCAGCGGACGCCAGCAACCGGTCAAACTAATCTTCGAGAATCCTCATGATCCTATCCAAATTCTTCGGAACGCTCATAAATTGAAAACCAGTGCCAATTTCAAGTCTGTGTATGTGCGTCCCTCCCACAGCTCCGAGTTACGCGCGGAGCTGCGCGAGGCCCGTAAAAACGACCCTACTGCGGTCATTTACCGTGGAAAGGTGATGAGCAGGAGTGAGATCCCGAAAAATAGAGGGAATGGTATGGCTGAGAGAGCAGAAACCAGGGCAAATCNCACACCATCAAAATTGCTGCTGATCAAGCATCAACGGTAGATGATGTACATGAAAGTAAATTTCCTGCCGCTCTCGGGATTGTCAGTGATCAACATTTGCGGAAGTTCATGTGGCAGTGGCTCATTTCTGCATTTACGAACGCTCGAATTACAACCTGCCCTCTATCCTCCTGGCTCAATTCTCCGATTTTTATGTAGTCTCCCTGTCTTCATGGATTTTTGTGCAGCCTTACTTTACCTTATTCCACAATACGTTCAATTATGTTTTTTCTTTCGTATAAGGTGCTGTCATTTCCTCCGCTTTATCTGTGTGCATACCTCAGCTTATCCATCTTTTTATATTCCTTTCCAAATTTGAAATACGCATAATGTGTGTCTGCCTTTCCACTAAACACATCTAGCTGCTTCAAAATTTCGAATTTTTATTTATTTCCTTCTCTTCTTCGCTTATTTATGAAGTTCTGTCGGTACTATAAATTGCTAAGCAAATTTTGTTACGGAATAATTTGGGTACTGACAAAAGTTCACCATCGTCGTGTATAAGCATAACGAGTGCGCTTTTACGAGGCTTTATTTGCAAAGTTTTGTGCCTTCGAAACTAGCCTGTGATCGTTGCACTCCGCAAACTATACCGGTGAAATTCTACAGTTTGTCTTCATGGGTTCCCGAATTGGAACTGTGGGAAAGGACAAGCCCATACATCATGCAAGTGAAAGAATATGGATTCGAATTTCCTCGCTGGCATATTGCTTTCTTGTAATCTTTAATGTAAGATCGCATACGAGAGTGGTGAACATAATAATATACATACTCAATATACAGGAAGAATGGTGGCGATGTTGCAGTTCAGCCATGGTGCTACCTTCCACCTTTTTTCCACCAAAATAATTCCCATTAACCCGACAACCATCCAACAGGTGTTTAAAGAAAGCGTTCAGGTGATCGAGGTTAAACAGGATCATGCAGCTTTATGTTGAAGAGAAGCTTCCGGGTGAGTTGATATATGCTTCCAGAGGTGCGATTCTCACACAACAAGTTCATTGCTAGAACATACCTAAGAAGAAAAGCTGTAACAGCGGCTATTATCTATAACACAGTACTGCTCTGTATGTGACTGTCTGTAACCCTCGTCCACTGCCCAATTATTGTGCATTCAGTTAGCATTCGACTGGCTGTTTAATTCTTAACGCATCTGCTGTGCTGATCGAGCTTGTGTACATGATAAGAACTTATTTCTTACACTAAATGCATTAGCCCATTCCTCTTTTCTTCGGCTTCCAGGCTGGTTTAGAAGCGGATAATACAAGAGCTTCCTTATTTTTTGCTAGTAAAACAATGTCTCGCTACCATGAAGCCACAGGTCTACACTGGTCACGTTGGTCGTCGTCTATTTCTAGTTAGTCGCTCGAAAATAATTCATGATATTTCGCAGGGGTCAAACTATTTAGACATGGCGGAGTCTGAGCATCTAGTGGAGAACTGTATGGTGAGGAATTCAATGAGGGGAACATAGGAAAGCTCCTGGAAATGATAGGTTATTTCCATAGAGCAAGGTGGTTTTTCGTCGAGTACATTGAGCACCGAGTGATCTTTATGTTTCCCAAGTACATACTCTCCTGCCCAGTCTTACCTCGGAAGCTAGCACCTCAATTGCCAATACACAACCGATGCAAATCGCGTTGATGAGTCCACCGAGCGCACCCTCTCGTCTTGTTGAAGGGCTGTTTTGGAGGGCGCTACTCGGTAGTTCCCTCCCAATTTATCCTAAACATCTGATAACTATGAACCTAGTTTGGTTTTGCTGTCCAACTACCACTGGCCTGGCCACTGTGTCGTCCATTCTTTGCAAGAAGGCCACTGTGTCGTCCATTCTTTGCAAGAAGGTCAAGGTTTTCCAGTTTTAAACTTTCGAAATATTTAGGCCGTTCCCTCTAGCTGATGCAAACAATTCCCAAAATAGGAAAAATTTAATCCGTTGAGGCTTTTTCTCTTAATGAATGCGGAGAGACTGTCACCACCTCGAAACGGATTACTGAGTTTAATTTATGGGCACTGGTGATCTCCCAAACACACCACCGGTGCTGGAGCATCTTTAAAGCTACCTTGGGGCTGTAGTGGAATTTTGAGGGTTGAACTCGAGTTTTCGTGGTGGTTTCTGATCTTGAGACTTGCGACCTCGAGGAATCTTCGGAAGTGGTGATAAGTGCTAGAATCTGTTTTCACTTAAACCTTTTTTCAAGTAAACTTTACGGCCAATTGATGGAATCGTTGCAATGACAACGATTCCATCTATTGGTCATTGCATAAAATGGCGAAACGCCTCGAAGTTGCTTTACCAATAGGAATTTAAGACGATTCGAAGACATGTTGATTACCTATTAGTTCCAAAATATTGATTCGCAGGTGTGCGCTGAAAGTAGGTGACGTTGTGAGCGTGCGAGTGCAACTGACCAACGCCAATTCGGAAGTTCGATGGACTGCGCTTCCTGGTACCGTGTTCTTCATCCAACATGCAGTCCTCTATGAAGGTGTCAGCAAGGTGAAGATATTCATTTTCTTGCTCTATGGGCAGCCAGGCAAGCTTTTCCCTTGCACGCAAAGGTGTGAAACTGTGCCAGGAAAGGAAGGGATGGAAACGCTAACGCATACAAAGCTTTTTGCATTCATTTTTACATGATTCATGAAATAAAGTAGATATGACAACGGAAAACATACAAACGGCATATAGTACTCATTGGAAGAACTCCAAAAGTAGTCCCTACATAGATTTCTTCCTTTCATTTATTTAGAAAAGGCGAAATAAACGGCATATTATGGCTGGAGCATTGTGAACATAGTTGTGGTCGTTCATGATATCCCGTTTGACATCCTCTGAGTTCACAACATCGTGCCCATGGCCGTTTTAATTGATGATATGAAGATTGGTCCGTTTCTGCAAAACCTCAACTGCAACATCTGCCCCGCTGATTTTCGATGCAAAGTTAACGAAAAGTAAAGTTGCTGCAGAATTGAGCACACCGATGCAGCTGATATCGCGCAAGAATTTGTGATAGTGATACTCTATAATACGGACGTGCTGCATCGAAGAAGTGTAATTTTGGTCATATTTTTTCAAACAGAGAGGATTAACCAGGTCAAAAACCTCATGCATAATCGGCCATCCAATTCATCTGCCACACCGATCTCATCAAGTGCCTTACAATCATTATCAATATGAAAAATCTCATTCGGTTCAAAAGTGAATCACTCTATATCTTACAGCTCGTTTGAAACACACATAAGAACAGGGTTTTTTTAAGCATTCCCGCAAATTTGTGCATTTATTCTTGCCACCTTTCCGCCTTCGAATAGTGCCCAAAGCGATAACTGTCAGAAGTGCTATTGGGTGATTGTGAGTTATGTTCACGTCAATCTGGCTAGTTTAAATCGAGCATCTGCGTGCATACGACGACTTGTCATCCAGCTACTCGTTTTCGTCACTGTTATCCTAGTGGAATATTTTATGATGCTTGCTTTCATTAGCAAAGTGGCTGTTTCGAATAAAAACTTGCCGGTGATTGTGAATGTTATGTGAAAATGACATCGATGAAAATACAATGTGAATATTTCATACGGGATTTTTATTTAATAGAGATGCAATCCGTTATTCCTAAAATAGTATTCTCTCCCGTACTGACTAATTTTCTACCAGATGACGAATGCATCCATAAACTGTTCACGTTTATAGATAACGATGCATAGCGAAGAAGAAGGGCATATGATGACCGAACGTGGCTTGGTTCGATTTCAAAGAAGATCAAGTACAGTGGTCCATTTCCGACCAAATTGCCATCGGTTCGTAGCCATTCTGGCCTCGCCCTTCAAAATTCGTTGCTGTTCGCTCCAAAAATGCGGACATTTTTTAGGGACCTTTAAAGTACGCAGTGGTTTATGAAGGGCAGAGAATCGTGCTCGAGTCGCCTAGTGGTATTAGCCAACGANAAGGTTAGAATGTGATTAGTGCTGCATGAATGTTTTATTCACGGCGGAAGTCAGCTGCAATATATGGGAACGGAATTCGAACTTGAAAAGAGTCATCTGAATTGAAGCTGCATCTTTGTTGGAAATCCTCATATTTCGAATACCCAAATACTGTCAGTAAATAGCAGAAAAAACATGCGTCCTAAAATCTCAAACGTTGTGCTCCTCAGCAGTCAACCAGTAACGTCAAAACATATTTATGAACAGCAAGCTCATATCCTCAGGAGTAAAATCTTCCCTTCGAGAATATTGTACGGCATTGTTTACAGAATCAGGACTTGACGAACTATTCGCCTCGCGTTTTCAGTGGAGATCAAATCCGGTTTCGTGCTATAAGCCTACCTGAAGGTACATGGAGGCCTGTAAAAGTGTCACTTTTGTTTGCTGGCAAAATTTTCGATTGGAGGTTTCCGCACAGTAAAAGTATGTCAGAGGAAGTAGATTGAGCAGTTCTACTGTGTCGTGGTTTTATCATCATCACATCGCACACCAAAAAGAGATCGTTCAAATATGACATTGCACCAGTCCAAGCAGCTTGGAGCATGGAAACAACTGGAATGTGCGCCACGGTAGCCGTGCCGCATTCGGCTCACATTGCGGCACCGCACAAAGATGATATCGCAAACAAGATTTCAAACGTAATGTGCAAGAAATTTTGCTTCTGGCGCAGAACTGAATGAAACTCGTTGCACTGAATTCAAATGATCTCAGGTGGGGGAGAGGCTGTAAACGGGCACTATCATGCAGTTAAAATGTGGACGCATGCGACTACTCAATTTAGTTCTAAGGAAGGAGGTTATAATCGCCTATAAGAGCCTCAATTAAAACATTTTGAATTCAGTCGTCAGATCGTCATCAGGTTTCAAGTAACCGACACCACGCTTGGCAGCAATATTCAGATGGCAATCAACAGTAAACGTTTTTAGTGTCCAAGGATGTTGTGGTGAATGAAATGCAAAGTTCAGTCGGCAATGTTGAGCGTTTTTCCTGCCACATTCCGATAGCATCGACGGCTTTTGTAAATTCAGGATGAATAATAGCACTTGAGTATGCTTATTCAAATCTACTCTTAAGTATCATAACACCGAAATCAGTTGTGATTTCCTTGCTTCGTCTTTTATTATCTGCAAATTGATCCGGAGAAAAGAGATCAGGGAGCGAAAAGCTGTCACGGAGTCCGCTAAAGTGGTATTACAGTTGAAGACAAGAAAGAAACACTGCCATTCTAGAAAGAATTGTGGATGGAGCGTTGTTTTTTGAGATTTTTATTTATTTATTCATTTATTCATTTATTTATTTCAATCAAAAGAGCAGTCATTACGAATGAAGGTCTCTTCATATCGCTTCCACTTGTCCCGATTCAACGCTTCTCTGATCCAATTGGTTCCTGCAGTCTTTTTTAAAGAATCGCTCCACCTCATTGCAGGTGGGCCTCTACTTCTTTTGCCAATCCGTGGTGTCCATTCTGTTATTCGTTTCACAAAATCGTCATTTTTCAATGCTGATATCTTCGCCGCCTTGCGTTGAATTAACTTTGTAATTTGTAAGCATAACTTTGTAACTGTTCATAACTTTGTAAGCAACATCTTGTGTATCCTCACATTTTATGAATCTTTTTGTCATGATGGTCTTAGCCTTCAGCTTACTTCATATATGTAAAAAAATGAAACCACACATAGCGGGAAGTTTCAAGAGTAAATTCCATACGGTCTCTTCTTTATTACCTTGAATGGTCGCATCATTATTCGTGGATGGTGTCGCACACGCACTTCATAACCCCTTCACTTATTTGTCGCCTTGCATTATTAACGACCCTTCATATCCCCATGCCTTTTACAAATCAAAGCACTTGTTGGGTTAATGTACCTGTGCGTTAAGGTATTTTTTTGGGAGCAAATTGCTTTGCAATGTCATCATCCTGAGATTCAGAGGAAACCTCCATATGTCGTGATTGTTGAAGATAAGGAGAGGCAAAACGTCCTACGAGGAGTGTCGAATTTGGATATCGCTAAATTGTCGACTTTATCAAGTTGAAGTAGCTGAAGTTAAGGTTCGCAGAAAAGATTGACTTAGGAAGTCCTTCCATTCATAAAACAGCGCTTCGCATTTCCGAAGCTCGCCAAGTCTCTCGCAAACCTAATATTCACCACAATCAGCTGTGGAGATGAAATATGGTTTTAAGAGTTGAGTCAGGAGATGCCATCGTTCAGCGACTCCATTATCAATGCTTCCACATCCGCTCCTCACAGAAATTTTTCTGAGTGCCATTTGCGCATTCGTCTAGCTATCTGACAGAAGTAATATGCTCTATTGTGTACAGTACTTTTTCAATTCAGTGTTTCTCCTAACTTCTGCTTTCTCGCATTTTGTCAATATCGCCATGTCGTTCTGCATCATCCTATTGCAAATAAATACTTGAAAAAATGCTTCAAGCCTAGCAGCTTGCTGGTTGCCCATGGAAGTGGGCATGTGCTACATGAATAATTGAGCGCAGCGCAGTTTTCTATCTGTCAGTGATCTCAATGGTGCTTTACAGGTCACACCACAACGTCAGTTTTATTGGGGGTCGATCTACCGTTGTTCGCTCGAGGCCTTGGTGGCCATGTCGTTACAGCAGTCAATAACATATATAGCAAGAACGCTCGCAAAAACAGATGCAAATCTGAGTTTTTTGTCGGTCTGGTACCTTTATTTCGGGAACGTGAGAGGGCCACAGCAATTGCCAGTCTGCCACATATAATGCAATCATTTAGGCTAGCGCTCGAAATCGATCTTCCGTAGATCAAACACAGTTGAATCCGAGGAAGCTGAAGCTTTGTAAAACCATTGCATTCAAGCTTCCCACTACGAATAAATGAAGTCAAATAACCTGAAAAATTTCTTCCACAGTTGCTTTGGAATGCACTCTTTACTGTGCTTTGGCATTTATTGCACTTTTTGTGCATCACGCTATAAACAGAATAGCTTGCATACCGCACAGAATAGATGCCCATTGGCTGCGAGTGAAGCACCTGCATCAGGACAATATGTGACGGTAGCAGAAGGTACGGGCTGGTTGCCTTTTTTCTCAATATGTTTAATAAATTTGGCATGGATGGGAAATTGATTCTACGATCGAAATGAGAGAAGCATACAGAAATGCATTTTTAGCATTCCAGAACCGATAGTATCCGAATGTTTTCCTTCATTGCACTAAACAGTTTGTAAATTGATGGATACGTCGCATTCGGTGCCTATAGAACAAGGCCGATGGCAGTTGCATTTCTCAGATAGTCAACGATTCCCTAATAATCGTTTATAGAATGTTGCAACTTCGAGCAGTCAATGGTTGAGATCGATCGCAACATTATCACTGCAAACGCTACCGATCCTATTTGAATGGGATGTGCCTAGACACTTCATAGATTATATCTCTCCTGTGTTTGATATGAACTCTTCAGTGAAATGCAGCTTTTCTTCGAAACTGTACTCCCTGTTATTGTTGTTTTCGCACTCAGTAACTGATAGTCGCACAAAACGATGCTATAAGTGGTCGATTTTATATTGCGACGGCAATCCCTTCATCGCATGTTCTCCTTGACTCTAAGTGTGCGACTGTGGTTTATTTATCAGACTGTCAGTTACTAGTGCGTAAAGCGCTGAAATAAAGCAAAACTATGATCAAGGAAACGATGTTTTCATAATGCTGTCTTGAGGCTGCTTATAGAACTCCAACAACGTTATATTCTTTGGTTGAAATGTGCAGAAAAATCGTGCTATGGCAATGTAGGCTGTATTTGCTTCACAAACTCGCTAAGTACAAAACCTTTTTTCGATGCGGAGAAGATATCCGGCAAAACACGCGAGGTTATTTTTAAGTGCCTGAGCACTCAAATGAATAACACATTCTTCTGGCTTCATGTTGGTGTGGATTTCATAGATCAAGGAATTTTAATTGTCGCAGTTTTATATCCACAGTACTTTCAATATTGGTATTTGCTGTCTCATAAAAATGCGGCGATGGTGCCGGTATCAAGTTTTCAGCAAAAGATTGCAAGGAGATAAAAACATGGATGTGGAACAGCTCGCTTATGATGTGCCCTTAATGGATTTGAAGAATGAATGAAACACGAGAGGAATAACGCAACATCAACCTCCTCCGGGCTGGTTCAATGATATACCCCTTACCACACCACCCAATCATTATCGGGAATTCTCCGCAACGTAGTGCAGACTGCAAAGTTTGCCATCGGACTTTGATATAGCATTGAGACGTATAACATGAATAACAGTCTAAACGTTTCCCACAGAAATTTACAACAACTTGCTACTCCGTACCTTCTGTAATTATTTGAAGCAATAGATCACACCGGATTCCTTCCATTACCTTTTTTAATGTTGTTAGGAAGGAAGAAATGGGTAATAATCAACGAATACGCATAGCAAAATCAATGTCTAAACTAAAGAAAGATCTTGTACTCTTTGCGCTTCGGCAGCATCGGCATTTTCGCGGTATTCTGTTGGTCGTGTTAGCAAAGCACGTAATCGCTGCAACACTCCGTTCATGTTATTGCCAGCAGCCTGAAAACCTCTAACTCATTTTTTAATAATTCAGCAACAGTTCGGTCCAATGCATTTCGTAGTTTCATTGCAAATGTTTTCTGCCCCTTAGTTAGTGGCCTAAGTGACTCATCCGGACACTACCGAGTAGAAGAAACCTCGATTATTACTTCCTTTAATCTGTTCGGTTCCATGGAGGAAACCCATGAACATGGCATGTTGATCAAAAATATCGAGCAGCTTATTTGCATTTAGACCAAACTAGGAGAGTTCTTTAACCTCAGTTACCTCTTCTCCTCCCTCTCCCTCCCCTTCATCTCATCACTCTCATCGATGATTGCGACCCAGTGTCATTGAAAGGAAGAAGCGGTACACAGCACTCAGCGAATGCAACATGAGCTGAAATATTTCTCTCCGCTCTCAAGTTCATAGCAGCGAAGCATCACCGGAGGAGGTAGCGTCCCCACATCATGATTTCGAACACCGACAATTCTCCTCCCACTACTTTCCAAGTGGGAAATATGGCGGTTGCTTACTAGTTTAAGGAGGCTAAAGATCATTCTGTTGTTGCCGGTGTCCTACTGGATGTAGACCCTCGTTTAGAAGGCGAAAAACTGTAATATATTCTTTTCAATAATGTCTTTGCACTCTTAGTTGTAATCTACTTCGGCTGAGAGCCGAGAATGGCTTTGAGCTACTTTAGGCAGCTTCTGATAAATGCGACACTACGGAGATCGCCTTAGGTGTGCATAGCATTAGCTTCAAAGGCAATAGCCGGCCATATACCTCGAGGCATCTCCGTTAAGAGCGCGGCACATACGGGAAGGTTATGTCGCGCTCTTCTGATATTTTGCGCACAACGCACACACAATGTTTTCGCATTTGGATGCACATAAGCAGTTTATAAAAGAACGAACTCACGATTGTAACGGGCATCGGAAAAAGGAGTACGACGGCTGTCCTTCCTCGCCTGTTCGCGACTGCTGTTAAGCAATACACAATGTCGGAATAAAGCAGCGCTATGGTAGCCATCAAGGGTGCGAACACCAGCATAAACGTGCCGAATGATGCCCACATCCACTTCAAGAAATACCTGGTCTTACTGACAGAAACAAGTCGAGTTTTGGTGCATTCAGATCATAGAAACTCAACATTCAGCTTTTCATTCAGGTCGCATTGCTACTCCAGCGGAAAGTAAACCTCAGATTTTGAAATACGTTCTTTAAATATCCTCCTCGGATCATGATAGCTTATCAGGAAGGTGTCGCACCACAAATAAAAACGGAGCGAAGAAGTTTCACCAAAAATCTCTAAAGCGGCAATTCACTGCGGACACATAAGATGCAACATTTCATTGTATTTGCTGTTAAGAAGGCAATAGCGATGTAAGCATGTTCAAGGCTATACGTACAAACCACCGGCTTTGTCATCTCAGTAGGCGTTTTTGAAATCATACTTCAGAGAAACCGTATCATTGCAAAATTATCCCACTTTTTCCAACCCTCAAGTTAAACTCGATCGAAAGAAAAATATTCTCGAAATTTCATGGTAGCATCATGATTCAAAAGAACCGCACTTGCTTTCATCATGACTTTCATCAACAACATCTGATTGACTTTTCCAGCAGAGGCTATAGCAAATTATTATAGAAAGCGTGCACCCATCTACCTATTACTAGTGACTCTTCCCACTTCGCTTGATCCATTTTTCGACCTGTAAACGCTGGAAGAACGCATGCACGTTTGGGCCAGTCTATGACTAGAGAGATCTCATATGCTTAACGTTTCCTTTCTTCGACCCTATTCATTGGTCATAGGCTCGATCGTCATCTATCAAGCATAATTCTAGGATTGCTAGGGCTACACAAAGCTTTTATATTGTAAATTGGACAGCCGTAAGCAGTTGAGAACTCAAAAAAAATTTTTTTCCTACATCGGTTAGAGAACTCACCAGTTCACTAAAGTAGGAATAAAATGATCTCCGGTCGTCAAGTCGTTCAAAAGAGAAGACACCTTTGAAATCCCGACAACCAGAAACGAAGTCCCTATGGCGTACACCGAAAGCTGAAGATGTTGCCTTGTTGAATCGTCAATACACATGTGATGCACATATTTATTTGAAGATTATTCTGTTCATTGGAATAATTTCTATTAATATATAGGAATCTTCGATCCTCGGAGGGCAAGATGCGCGCTTCAAATGCAATGGAACATTAGGCGAAGTAGGACAGCAAGTCTACAGCTGACTGCCTTACAGGATAACTCAAACGCACAATCACGTAAGGACAACTTATCACTTATATGAAATGTACAACAAGGCTGCATCGGGAACGGTAAAAAGGCCGGAATACAAAAAATAAACCAGCAATTCGAGATTTCGGGAACAAAATCCTGAGGAACGAAATCCATATAAACACATAAATTTTGATCAACTATGATTTACGTTGTTTCCTTCGAACTTTCAAAAACTACACTGCGCTATGTTCCACAGGTCAGAAGTTCTAAGTGCCATATCATCCTAAATTAAGGGCACCTTAACTTCATACATTATGCATTAACATATACTGACCAGGCGAAACTTCCGTGAGTTGTAACACGCTACACTTCAGCATCAGAAAGATTTCTTACTGCTATATTGAAGAACTCCCACAGCGCTATATTTTGTGTCCTGCTTCTTTAAAAATTTCGCAACCTGTACTCCTGTTTCCATCTTTAAAGTACAGGTAGAATTGTGATGCACTCTGTCGGGGTATCATCTTTGCAACTCTATATTTCATCAACGGCCTCAAATTCGTTGTTGGTTACACTTTTTATCACTTCCGAACACAAAAATGAGCTCTGGTAGCACCTGACGTCACGCATCACTCCAGCTCACTCACTTGCAAATAAACGAGCTCTGGTAGTACCTGACGTCACGCATCATTCCAGGTCACTCACTTGTAAACAATGCACCATTATCATGATCATTTCTTCGATCATCCCTGAAGCGAATCGTGCTCATTAGCAATCAGTTTATGCAACTCCCATAACAGCCACAACGAGTCACCCACACTAGCGTGTCTGTCGCACGCATACCCATTGGACATTAGTCGCGGCTTCTGTATCGAACCAGTTGCATTCCTACGGAAGGATAAGTCAAGACTACAGCTTATCAAACATTTCCTGTCTACCAAAGTTCTATGTGAATATCTACACCGCATATTATGGGCAACTTAAAGATGGCCTCATAAAAGCACACAATTTCTAACTCTCCAATCCCTGCAAGGGGCCCAGCGAGGGCTCGAAATATCCTCTGCCCTGCGGAGGATATGATTCGTCACAGCGCACAACGCCCATACTTACCGTCGGGCTCTCTGCCCACAGTGATCTCCTTCCGCACAGTATCAGGTCCAGAAATCGTAAGAAAAAAAACTCCGACCACATCGTAACAACGGGTTCATGTTGGGCATTGGGATCATGATCAAATGAATTATGTGTCGACCGACCTTCAAATAAATTTTATAGCAATTAAGCTGACAGCTGTCTCGCTCGCGGAGTGAATTCATACGAAATGTTTGCACGTAGTTATCGAAGCGGCACTAAAAACAACATTTAAAACAAGGTCAGAGCGAGAAAACTTCTGATACAGCGACTTAAAGATATGCGCAGACTAAAAGAGAAAAAGGACTGAATCTACAAACTTTCGACAGCCCTCAAAACAAGAGATGCAAAAACACCTGTTTACTACGATGCGAGCAGAGGAGACGCAACTGACCGAGCGAGGTGTAGTCAACCTTGCAAGAACAAAACAGCACATATCGAAGGAAATAACACCTCAGCAATGCTTTAGCCTCATGGACCAGTTTCTTACGACCGTTCGCGAGTAGTGCTCGATGGTAAAACCCTCGCATCCAACATTCGATGGCAACTCTACTTCGAACGATCAAAAAAGTGCATATTTCTTCCCCATATGTTTTGCAAAACTATGTAAAACCTTTCACAACATTTCGCAGAAAAACACGTGGTGGCCGTTAGTTCACTGTTGGTTCTTGGTTCAAGTCGAAAGTCGAAAGGTCGAACGGACCTAGGCAATGTTAAGTCAAAAGCGTTCACTATTAAAACTCCCTATTGAAGGAAAACGGAGATGAATTCACCAATTCCAAAGAGAAACAGACCCAATCATTCAAGTAGAAAGAACATACTTATAAAGCAATTGAACATAACAACGAAGAATGTGAAGCTGCAGCATTATATTTGCTTTGTGTGTTCAACAAAATCATTCCTTAAACTAAGCAATTCTTTACCAGCATAAATACACGGTCTGTACTGCCCTTTGACAATGCTAATGAACAGTTACTGCTTCCGTAATGAATGTTCCATGTCAACAGCACCTGGACATCGCTGGAGGCAACAGCATTTTCAGACGAATCGCCTCTTCTTTACTCGACCATTTGACGCATCTACCGTTCCCGCGACAGACAAGTCATTTGGAGAACGTTCTTCGATGCTTATATTCCCTGCATAGTCACATCATAGCCACGTGAACTGTATTGCGGCAGGTACGAAATAGCAGAACAGTTCAATATATCGCATGCTTATAGTAGGATCTGGGTTCCATGAGCGTTGCGCAAGCATGCAGTGTTTGCGAGCACAATAAAGGTATTGTGAAATACGATTCAGTAACTTCCATGCAATTTCTTGAAGGGAAATGTTTGGGGCAGTGGATCACGATTTCACACCGCTGGAATAGATAAGTGCCCTCTAAACAAATAAGCCAATTTTACAAACAGTATACAAACAACACAGCAAATTATCTTCACACTTAAAGCATACCAACAGCAAGTGGCGATCTTCAAAAAATTTGTCTTATATAACCAACTGGTTGTGAAATGCAACCCGACAGAATGTGACGGCATGCGATGTCATGAGACCGCTCATCAGTCACCAGCGTGCAAGTGTTGCAGAATGAGGTTACCCTGCTGATGTTTTCGTTTACAGAGCACCCCAACCTGGAATAAACTGTGCTTTTATGTGAGAAGAGTGGAGGAACTGTCCAAAGGAGTCGCGTAACACGCACTATTGCGTCCGCTTGACAGATCAACCAGTTTCGCATGTTACCATTAAATAAAATAGGACTTCCATATTTTCACTGGACCAATCGACTTTATAAACTACTTTCGGTATCGGTATGGAACAATTCACCATCATGAAACTGATGACAAAGCGCTTAGCGTCGAGCCTGTTGCAATCTATTAACAGTCCGCTCCCTAAAACCCTAGGCGCATACCGACCTTTGGAATTGGCAGTGCATAAGCTGGCCAAGAGACCTTTAAATTAAGTAACAGCACAGTCGAGCTAATGTGCATTCCCACTGAAATCGTGCCTCAAACCATCACAGCGGTGAAATCACTGTTTTGGTAGTTTGTCATCTGCAATACGATGTCATATCTGTCGCGAAGGAACGAATAATTCCAATTCTTAGACAGAGATCCAACCAATATAGAATACATGCCAATTTCTTGGCGCCTATGAACATCGAAAGCTCTTTTCACAGTGACGGATTAGAGCGTAAGGCAGTATAGGGGAACGTTCTATTTAGTACATAGTACCCATCATCCCGTAACCCTTAGCTTCATGGTTCCACCGTTGAAATTACCGCAATAACAGGCACAAGCATATGGGAGCATATACAAACGCATACATAGACATTACTCTGCTGCAATGTGCTTTGCAAATGCATTTTCCTGGAATACACACTTGCACGGAAATACAGAAACGACGAGAATCGTGAACCACTTCGCACAGTTTATCAACAGCAAGAATTTTCGAGAGGTTACATGTTTTCGCATTTTCGTTAAGTCTTTGGCTCTCACTGATGCAGTGAGTGGATGTAGTCGAATAAAGGAGCAATGGACATGCCGAGTGCAGCTTTAATATCCAATCTTTCAGCCTTAATTCAGCATCACAATTGCACTAACCCCTTTATATCTAGTACAGCGATGAGATATGAACTGCTGTCGTGCCGCCAAACAAATCCCATACAACCATATTGAACAGTTCCATTCACTATATACCCGAAATGAGTTTTTGCACTGTTGGCCACGTGTACGCTAAGTCTGTCATTATTACCAGTTCGCGCATACTTTTGTGCTGCTAAGTAATCACTACTGGAAGGCTGGACAAATTGCCCTTCTGTTTGAGCAGCTTCGATTGATTATGGCATTTAAAATGTCCGGTTCTACCGAATGAGGCTCTTTAAGGAAAAAAGAAAAAAAATTTCCCACAATATTCCAGTAAGCAGGGCATGGTTGGCGTCCAAAGATTCCGAAAAAATCAGTTCGGTGCTTCAGATTAGAACGATCTCTTGTCGCCGTTTTGAACTAGCCGCCCGTTTTCTTGGCGTACACTTCCACCCAATTGTTTGCGTTGCGCTCGCTGATGAAATTCGACGCGAGAGTCAGATCGGAGCGTGGAAGGGTTGGGAGAGGAAGAGAGATCTCTATCCCTCCACGCGGGGATTTTGGTGAACATTGACGGTATTCGATCTTCGAGAGATGAAAGTTTCTCGCTGTTGTATGTAAGTGGTTCTAAGGCTTCCATTCTACTCGTACAGCATGCGCGATATGGTAGCCACGCTGCCCGAAAATTTTTTGAGGTTTTGCGGCAGCGGAGCAGTATATGACAAAACCGCCCATTGCTCGCCCAAAACGGCTGCCGGATCTCATGTCGTCCGGTTGCTGGCACTCGCCTATCGAAAAAGACTATGGCTCGATCTTGACAATTTTCAACTACCGGAAAAAAACAGCTTTGTCACCGTTCGTCATCTCGATCTCGATTTACCCCCTCTTTCAACCACATCAAGGCGAAGAAGGTAGCGGGAGGTTATGACAGAAAACAAACAATGTAACTGAGAGAGAAAAGGTGACGTGGATTTCGGCGCGACAACGGACAAAATGGCGAGTGTGCGTGAGTGCCTTGTTAATGATGAAAGCAAGTAATTTCGATAGATGCGTTCACAGTAAGAAGCATTTCTAACTGCGGATGTTGTTGTCTTGTCCAACCGCAGATATGGACTTGTAAGCGACCGAGCTTTGATGACGAAAATGATAGAACTGAGACGACGATGCAACTCTAATTTTTCTATGTATATTGTTGTTGTACTTTCAGGCTTTGACTTCACTTGAAGTGATGCATCTATTGATAGGATCCTTGCCGGAATGCTTCCAACGTTTTGATATTTATATAGACTTCGTTGGGCAGCAGAGGACCGAACGTACTTTCAAGGTGACGTTGAACTCATTCTCATTGTTCCATACGCTTTCTGGAGGCCGGTGCTGGAATTTTAGCGGGTTTCGCTGTTCTGTTTGACGCAAAATTATTTCCAGCAAAATTGGCATAACTGCTGGCCAAGAAATTGTTGAAGAATATCATTGATAAGTCATTAGTTGTAGCAGTTATCATGGAAAGGAATACTCGTTATTGCTTGACGCTGACTGACTGCAAATTCCTTGAAGCACGAATTGTTGAAATACGGATTTGGAGTATGTGGTATGATCGGCGTTAAATCAACACTGTTCAGCGTTGTTCTCAACACTTAAAAACGCAAATGCGAGGTAGAAAAACCACGAAGATAAGAAGGGGAAGTCCTTATTTTACCATAAAATTGAAAAAAAAAAATATCGCCGGCAGGAACCACCGCAGAAATATGCGATTAATGATAGGGAAAGTAAAGCTTAGAGTGATGTGGGCATAAGTCTATTAAATTGTTTGATGAACGAAAGAAATCACGGAATTTACTGTCTGAATTCACACTGCATCACAATGGAACCATGGAAGTTTGAAAATATGGCATGTGTTACATGGGAACGAGCAGCAATATTATCGAACATAAAACAAATGAAAACGACGAAAGAAACGACTAGTGAGCGAATTCGATATTTAGTCAAAAGTAACAAATTCACAACAACGAAGAAAACCAAAGCCACATTGCATTCAAAAATCGGTAAAACTGTTGCATTTCAGTTTCTCATCATTGGCACATTTAGGTCATTTCACTTAAATAAAAAATAAATTTCCTTTATGGATGGGAAGCGAACTTATTCTAAAATTCTCCATTCGCATACTGATATCTCAATACTTGTTTCGATTCCTTCAACTGGAGAGAAACGATTTAGAGTCTATTTTAATTGCAAGCCACATATTCAGTATCACTTGAGTTTTCGAAAACATATTTCTCGCTAGAGGAGCACTTGGAAATATGGTCTCCTAAACTGGAAACGATTTCATTCAATGAGTGGAAGCATCGCTAGCATGACGCTCTGTATGCTCATCATCTGTATGAATATCAGCTGAAGTCGCACTGCGTCCGTGATGCCGCGTTTCTAAATCTAAGCAGGATCACGTTTCGGTGTCTGGGCCGGGCTCATTTTCCTTGCAATGACTCGTCGTATGGTCCCGCTGTCGTAACGAAAGTACACTGCGAGACCGAGAGCGCGTTCGCGAATGCATCGGGCTAAACATCACCGCTGTCAAAGTTTTTTCAATAAATTTAACGACTCAGGTGCAAGAAGAGCTTAATGTGGAGGGATTAGGCCATAGTTCAACATATTTAGTCTTCAACGTGGATGGATACCTGCCACCTCAATTTCGGGCAAGCTTCTGTACCGATACTAGACATTAAAAAATCTCTATGTTCATCTATTTCAGGATTTCTCGATAAAGTAAACTGCCAACTAAAAAATCCGGAAGTCGTAACTGGCGGAAGCAGCTGAAAAAATGTCGTCGGGGAAAGAATAAAAAAGCATACTCGGACATATCAGCGCAAATCGCATCCATCTGATCCATGTATATGATGAAAGTAGAAAAGTTCTGCTTCCTCGCTCGAAAACAGGCGCCGCCAGTGAGGTTTTCCTGGTCAAAACTCTCTTTTTTTATTAATATAGGTTTTCGAATGCAAAGATTTTAGTGACTCTCATTGCCAACAGTAGTTGTCAGGTTATGAAGAGGGTAGCAAACGATGTAAAGTGAGAATAGTGAAGCAACCTGAAAATTTGAGGTGAGATTAACAAAGCGGGCCAGAAATTAAGAACAGCATCGGGACAAACAGATAAATTTTCAAACGCATCTGCTCAGCGCAGCAACGCAACTGCCACAGATCACTGATGATGATCTGGTTTATTTTTCTGCAATCACGCGGCAGTTTTTCATTACGAAGCTGGTAGACATTGACAGGCAACAACTGGAGTTTAGGCCAACTGGATTCTGGATCCAACTTATTGACTGAATCTACAGTTGAATCGACAGCTGACTCCTTCAAGAGGAGTCGGAGTCAAGAAGCTGACAAAGCGCGAACTGCTGGAAATCTCCCCTTCTTTGCTATAATCTGGATCGAAGTCACGGAGTCGAAAAAGAATCCACAAAACTACTCGAAATTTTATCCTGATTTTCCATAAAAGGTTGACGCTTGAATATGATCTGCGCCGGAACATTTCAGAGTGCTCGCAATTGTCCCTAGGATCTTCCGCGAGTTAAGAGAACTTTAAACATCTGCAAGTGAAGATGGAAAATAAAGACGGTAGTGGGATAGTCATCCGCAAATATACTATTCCTCTATCGTCATCAACTCATGAGTGATGCGACAAAAAATCAGTTTCGAAAGGAACACGAAGACGGCAATGAGGACAACACGTAGGGAAGGAACGGCAGCATGTTTCAGCATTCTGTCTGCATGCTAGGAATCTCATCAACAAAGGAATAATGGAAACATGCGATGTCCTTGCCAAATAACAAGCACAACTAGAGAGAGGCAACATGGTCACACAAATGTCCCCACCTCCCTCAAAAACAATTTGCATGATCGACCAAAACCTCCTACTGCGAGCATAACGCCTCTTCGATATATGAGTGAGCTTCAATTTACGTCTATTGGTCTTCTTTCTTTGCATTTTCTCTAGTGTCCGCTCAAGACCACCACGTATTGCGAAGCAGACCACGCTGAAAGCTTTAGAAAATTCTGTGCAGAACAGTGTGTAAGAGTGAAGAATTTTCCAAATCCTATAAGGCTCATCCATGGAAAAGAGATATTGCAAAAACCAGTGACAACTTATAGATATGCGGGAATAACACCATAGCGTCAACAACAGAGAACTGGCGAAAAAGCGCATCGAAAGGTTGATGTGATTTGCACTTTTAGATTCTATGATTTGCGGAATATTGTTGAAAAAAATTGGTGCCTATATCGAAAATGCTAGAAACTCGTGTAGAAAAGGACAGAAATGTCTGCTGACGTAAGCGTTACAACTACTGTGAAGTAGTACCTAGGAAATGGCGTTCTCTATAGCGCGCGACTGCACCATACCTATCACTCATAACGAGGAACATCCCATTTGTATTTAAATCCAGGTGTTGAAGGAAGAGAGGGCACTTCGGAACTTCTGCGAATTCTTAATTACCAATAGGAGGGCTGTGACTCGCTTGACTCGAATATGTGGAGTTGTCAAGTAAAAGAATAAGTCATGCCAACCAATTTAAATATCTTTCCTTTGACAACAGAAACTATGAAAAACACCGACAGATCGAGGAGCTATGCTTTGCATTACCATGTAGAAGAACACAGAAACCGCTGAACGTCTAAAACAATGCAAGAAATCGAATCAGCAGTAAGACTGCACATACCCTTCGCCAGCCCTCACTTTATGTGCATCGGCGAACGTGACTTCCCTTGCGGGTCGCATCACATCCTTCAGCTCCTGAAATTACAGCAAACTAAAACAGCCGATCCAAAAGAACCATCAACATCGCCAAGGGAGACCCATCGATGATAGTCAGTGCGATTTAAATGTCACACATATATAACTGTTGCAAATGACAAATGAACAGCCATTTCTATTCATGGAACTTTTTGCTTAAATGCTTATAAGCAGCGTGAAGAGAAGGCAAAACATCGTTCACTTATCTGCTTTCAATGCACATCACCTGACAGAATGCAACAAGTCTTGGACTTATGTAGAGAAGTGCTGCGAATAATTTGAGAGCCGCAAATGATACCAACGATGTCATGTACATCTTGAGCACGGGAAGTATCGCACAAAGCCTTCTGGAGCTTTTGTATGCATAGTTGACATCCACAATATCGATAGTTTGAATCTCCCCAATTTCAAGAGATCAACAAAGTTAGGGCCGCTGGACGAAATTCGAGCTCCGTTGAATCGAACGTAACAAAATAAAATGTGATCGATGTAACAGTTTTTTCGGTTACGACCATGTAACTCATAAAATGTGATCGTTTGGGCCGTTATGCATTTATCAGTGAACAACGTCGCAGTGTACAGGAACAGCCTGCACGTGAATGACCTTGTATATGTTATTTTGCCACCTTCTTGCTCAGCGAAGAGTTCCATAGTTCTGGGAAGGAAGTGGACAATAGCATGCGATGGGTGGCAATTTTTGAGACGAAGCGTAACTCTTGCCGCATCCCCGCTGCGCCTTTCTCGTCCATTTCCCTTCGCCTCACAACAAGGGACCTCAGGTATACTTCCATTGGATCCTGGCTTCTGAGACAGTTAGGAACTGGTTCCCAGAGCTAATCAGGCCCCTTTAGAGGCTGCACAGTATTGACACGCCACGATGATTTTGTAGCATCGACTAAGACGTTTTACGAACGAACAGATTCTGCAGCAATGAATTTTTGAGAACAGTGCCGAATAAGCTTTCTGGTTGGAATCCCTAACAGAACATCATTCACGTTTCTGCCAGTTATAAAAAGATAGCATCATATTTCCTCAGAGCGCAGAACTTCTCAATATGTATCAGACTTTCTTGAGCGCAGAAATTTTCCAAAGGCACATGTGCCGGGATGCACTATTACCCAACCAGCTTTTGCGTATTCTTTATAAGTTGCGTTCTTGTGTTCCACTTTTTACTTAACTTATTGAGACTTACGATAACTACACAGTATAGTTGTTTTTTGAGGCGAAGTTTTAGTAATTCTCTTTTCTTGCCCCAACATGCTTGCGTAACGTTTTAGATTATTCGTATGAAGAAGGGTTGTCTTATATTTCTTTATAATTTAGGTTCTGCAATCGAAATGAAGGAATTCAGTTTAGTAACATTTAGAAACATGAAATAAACAGAAAGCAAGTGTAAAATAAAACATAGATGACCGGAAAACAGAACTTTTTTTTTGAAAGAACATGCCGGTAGATGAAATCTTGGGTAATCGCATTTCAGTTTTCTCAGTTTAGCTTAGTTCAGCATAATGTTAATGAGTTAGTGTGGGGGCTCGGATAAAATTCTGCGCTGCGGTATCACTTCTAAAGCGCGCAAAGCAAATGACCAGTTTGGTGTCTTCTATTTTTGTCGGGAATATGCCTCGCAAAGTGCCACACATCGTAGCTGGCTGTGAATTCCACAGGGTCCAGTGTCACCAGCCACACCAAAGTCAGCCCACTCCTTGCGATGAAAGGCCCACGTTGGTAATTTCGCCTTCACCCTTCCTGGTCAGTATCAAACCAAGTATTCTCAGCGCTTGCCACCAAAAATCAGAACGAGGTATAACGTATATCGATCTGACGAATTGCACTACCCGACTGAACGTCACAATCTGAAAACAAAAAGTGGATCGAAGGAGTCAAGGATCAGTCGCTGCTTCGGCAGTGGATTCGAATTCAAGTGCCAAAATTGGGCGAAAATTCACAGATCAAAACAACACCTGGGATGACGGAGGGACGTTGAAGGGGTATTGGCTTCTGTGGGAGTCGCATTTGCTTTTCCCAGTTCAATGTTCCTGTTTGACGAAGAAAAAAGTGTCATGTCGGTAGATATCCAAAGGTATTCAGTTAGAACCAAGGTTCAGTAGCTTAAAAATGCAATTTCGGACCTGCAATTTTGCAGCAAATCGACGGTTTTAGACCGTAACCTGATTGCGAAAAATTCAGCCGAAAGGGGTGGAAAATGCAATGGTATAAGAAGACGATTGGGATGAGGCTATCATACTCATTGAGCGTAGGGATATTACGATGAAGAAGAACGACTATCAAATCCGTTGTGCTAATCGACAGCAAAGCCATTCATAGATCGAAGAAACTCTCGAGCAGAGATCATGTAGAAGCCTTTCAGGTACGAGGAACATGTTTTGGAGCTGAGGTTGAGTACATATTACATAATACGCCTTCAGGTTACAGTGTACTGAGCGGTTGGTAAAGTAAATTGCATATTGGGCCAGACAAAGTTATGGGATAAGAGATTATATATGCGAAGTTTTACGCCCTTATGTCACCATTCGCAATTTATCAGCTGAAATGGCGATAACGGTTTGAAGTCTTGGAGTCATTTAGGAATGAAGGACGTGTTTTAAAGTCACGAGTTAAAAACGTTGAGTCAGTGAGTAAAAACTTCTCGAGAATCTACACACCACCTGCAGCGGGTTCAGTGGTCAGATATGAAGTATTTCCTGGCTTTATGCAATAGGTAGGTTGGTACCATGGAGTTACTCTCAATAGCACTTGAGTCAATGAGTAAAACTCTCCAAAGATTCTGTTTCCTAGATCCGACGGATCACGAAACGCTTACAGCTGTCCTTTTGCCAGAGCTGAAGAGAGTCAAAGAAGAGGGGAAGCGAGGCAGAAGAATGGAAGTGAAGAACGGAGGTGGGAAATTTTGCCACTTTATGAGACGTCTGCTATTTTGACATATATGACATATTATCTTGCAGATTAAAGTTACAAGGCTTCAGTGTGTCAGGCATTCCGAACTACCACTGAATAATTTTGTGTCAACGATATGTTTCGGAGCGAACAATAATCTCCGCATATTTCAGAAATCACCGGGGACAACAATATGATCCAATACAGGGCAATATTGCTCGTCGGCAATGCTGCAGAATGCCTTAATAAGTGTGCTCGAACTCAGCTACATGCAATAGTTGAATGCTACTCCAACAAATTTGTAAGCAAATGCCTTCATCAAAGACTAAGCAAAAGGACTGTTTTAGAAGGTTTAAAAAGAAATGAGCTTTAGTGCAGAAACTGCAGCCATAAAATTTTAACCACTTCGACTGCAAAAACGGCAAAGTGAGGGAGGTTTTTCCGACCAGCACAGCTTATCGGCTCATCATAGAACTGCGCATTTGTCAATAAAGTTGAAATTATGTGAGGTATCGATCTATTTGGACGGTTTATTTCTCATGAAAACTGTTACAGGCTATATTCCAGAGAATCTATTGCCGGTTGGAGAAGCAGCTCGAAACCTGCGCAGTCATGACAACGGTGCATATTCGTTGCCTTATCAACGTCGTCCCTTAACTCCAGAATATCTCTGAGGACGAGAGCGCACCATTGCAGCGATAAATGCAGGACGCGCTGTCAGGATCGCCCAACGCAACTCATTCCTCACCAATTCATATTCAGCTCAGTAGCATCAGAGTGCAACATCTCAGTCTCAGATACTATCACTGATACAAAATTGAAATCGAGACGCAAAAATCATGGAAATGATGCGAAAATTGGCGACTTAGATACTAATCATTTTTGTCCCCCTTTTGCCTCAAGGCCTCTGTGACAAGCAAATGAGCGCCCTTGAAAATGGGCCTTCTTACCTGCCAAGCGCAGCCCGACGAGAGGTTTTCCACAATCATGCGATGAGGCGTCTGTATCGGAGGACCATATCTGCAATATCCTCATGTAATTTCAGCTGATTTCATGCGGTGCGCAAACGTATCGGCATTTGCTGGATGTATTGAAGCAATCAATCGTTGTTGCGCGTTCCAGTTGGCATCTACGAACCAAAATTCAGTAGCCACTGAAAAACTCATTCAAACTATGTGGCAACTCAATGTTGACGCGCTCTTCACAAAGTTCCTTCCCGCTGAGTTCATAAACAGCGTCCCCAGCATCACACGAGTCAAATGAGTCGAGTGATTTCAACTGTCTACACAAATAAGTGAAGGCGCTACACGTTATGACTGCCAATAATGAAATAACTTCAATGAACAAATTTCTCCATACTTTAATTCACAAATTATGTCTTGTGTGCACAGTGATTTCTGCAGCATTATATTAAATGCATTTGGGAAAAACGCGTTGATCACCTTAGCCGTTTGACAAGCGCAGTTGCCAGCTCTGCAAAGGAAGGAAAAGCACATTAGCGAGTGTGCTCCTCCTCTCAACCCAGCTAGGAAAATCTGACCGGCGTTCCCACCAACCTTCTGTGCTAGCGACCTGGTGAAAATCTTTTGGCAACCTCTCCAATTCTGAACGTAACCTCACTCGCCATGCACTCATAAGCACGCTGTATATAATCTACTTTTGCATAAACACTTCGTGAAATTAAGATCGTGGCGAGTAATAAATTTACCACAAATACGTATCCATTCTTCAATAAGATATCGTCGATTCGACCGTATTCTCTGAAAAACCACTCGATGTCGCTGGCAGATGCATGCCGTTATAGTCGTCCAACATACAAGTCAGCGCTCATTCCCTGATGACTTCAATACCCAAACGCACACCGCAATCAAGACTGGACGAATGAACCTTTAAAAAGGTCTCTTCGATTCTCGTAGCCATCAAATAATATGCTGACATGAAATACTGGAACCTCTCATGCAGCTTCTGCACTAACAGATTCAGAAGAAATATCTGAGGCGACTGGCTAATCCATGTTCATAAATTCGAATGAAGCGGTGACAGCCACGTGGTGTTATTGCTGTTGTGAGTGATGCCCGCCTGTATGCCCTCGGTTCGCTTACTTGTATAGGGGAAGCAATATGCAATTATCGCCAGCTGAGAATGGGGATTAGGGAACTCTGCCAGCCTCCGATAAGTAAAACAACAGTTGATCAACCTTGCGCCGTAGCATACAAAGCCACGCAGGCTTCATGCACAAGAGGGCGTGAAGGACGCAAGATGGACGAGCAGTTAATCCGACCGTTGCATAGAGAGAGCAAAGGGGGCAGATAAATGGCAGTTATAGTCAGAAATATTCCAAACATGCTGATTGGGTAGCCGCGAGAAAACGTATCGACATGACAAGGGGAATGCCGATAGCCGATGTTGCAGTCAAACGTTACCGCGGCAGATTCGTTGAAGAAAGCTACATAGCACATCAGCTTGTTGCTAATATTACACGCGCCGAGTACCTACAGTTCCGTGAGTGCCAGATGTGCGAAAAAATCTTCATAAAACATAAAAGGAATTTTCTGTGTTTCCGTAACCGGGCTCTCATTCGCCATAATTTGGTGTAGAGTCACGTTTTGCAGTCTCATCACCAAATTAAAGCGAAGTGCATTTGTAGACCGTTCTGAAGCGATTTCGGCTGAATACTTGAAAGTGGCGTTGTGTGAGCTCGAGTTTTACGCAACTATTCTTTGTTATCGATTGATTGCAATCGAGCTAACAGCAACTTCAGAAGCCATTAACACGGTTGAGAAGGCAAATGCTAGCCTAAAATATGTTTGTCTCAAAACAGGGATTCGACTCTCAGCTGTCTTCAGCAGACCCGAGTTTCCTTATGTGTCTGTGGCTTCACACAGGAGGGCTTTTAGCTCAGCTCAGTCTCTGTTCCACTCCTATCCGAAGTTGGCAAGGAGTACCTTGCACCGTCATACAGAGTTGAATTTGGCTACAGTTTCGGTTGAATGACCGCTTCAACCCTATCGAACTTGTCGCGGGGCTGAAACCTGATTTAATCGAAACAAGCATAGCAGCACTCTTTTGCATAGTAACTTTGAATGCGACGGAGCTACTTTCACAAATCTTCTTTACTCAGGCGACCAGTTTTCCTGCTGTTCATTCATGGCAAGCCTCTATATTTATTGCTTCAATTTCCGCCCATTGAGTAGAAGACTTGGGATTTTATCTGCAGGAGTAATGTCGTGATAGAATTTGCGATCGTTACAGTATTTTTGTGCCATTTGTTAAACGAAACGTAAAATGTAATTCTGGGTACGGACTATTATAATATACGATAAGAATAGTTTAAGAGACATAGAATATAGTATAACATAGACTCATCGTGAGGAATGTCACGTATAGTGCGATGTTTCATAGCTCCAGACGACAAAATGTGTTATGAAATATAATGTGAATATAGCTTACAGGTTCATTGAAGTTGCAGAATATATTAAAAGAAAGCACTGTGTGTCTAAGTGATGCTCTGCTTTCGACTGTCATGATTTTCGCCGAACGTTTGCTTGTCTCTAAATTCAACAGAAACCTCATTCGACGACCTCTCTTGATCGAAACATCTATGTTTAGAGTGACTGAAATGTTTGAGACAAGGCCTATGCATAGAAGTGGGCGCAAAACCATAGTGAGTATGCTCTCATATGCTTCAAATATAATAGACAGCATTAGGAGAGGGTGCGGGAAAAGGAATGAAGCAACTGCTCGAGCGTTTTCCCAATTAGCAGGTCAAACGTTCGCCAGTTCAGCAATGATTAGGTATCGCTCTGCTCGCACGTTGCCTGATTTCGGTGGCTTTTCAGAACGCTTTCTTCCTATCATTTATCCACCCTCCTTCTCCTCTTGGCATATGCATTTTGATGCCATTTTTGAGGTTTTCAAATCGGAAGGATATTCCACTTATTCGATGACTTCCTCTCCTCTCACTGTGCACGTGTGATGTATTTTTTCAGTGCTGGATGCATTAAGTTTCCTGCTCATTACTCACATACTGAGCTTTTACGTTGTGGAACTGTGAGCGTTAACCCAGGCAATCCGAGATGCTTGTTGGGTACTCATATACCGCATCATGCATATTCATTTCGCTAATCACCATTTACGCTGCGTTCGTTCGAGACTCTCGCATGCTCATTCCTTATATCGCCATGCAGGTGAACTGATGCTCATTTTGTAATAGCAGTGGGGTAGTTTTATGCCAAGAAACCTGCAGGAATTGTGAGGAAAAAATGTGGGAATTCGTCTGCAGCAATGCCTCAATTCCCTTTTTTTTTCGTTGGCTTTTCCGAACATATTGAATTGGATTTGATTGACATGTGAATTCTCATGTTTTCAGAGCCCTTCCTTTCTTTGTCACCATGTAATCACAGATTGATCCCTTCAAAATATCTTTGGCAACATTTGAAACAAGAAATTATAAATGAAGGGGATAGAGATGATGGCACCAGCAGTTTATTAGCAATTTCTGCACATTTCCGGTTTGCTCGCGACTCAAAAAATTTCTCATTGCTGTGGTTGAGCAGACTTTTCAAAGACTCATCTAACGATTGGTGAAAATTCCAAAAAGAAAGGAAAATTTTGAAAAAAAATTATCTTTGAGCAGCTAACTCAGTTATGTGAACAGACGTGATGGATGGAGAGGTGGTTAATAGCTTCCTGAAGTGTAATATTCACTTCCGATATCCGAAATAGTTGGTTATTCAATGCTTTTTCCAGGTTGTCGCTTGTATTGTTGCATCACTTGCCTTATATACATATGTATCATGGAGTCGAAATCAGGGTCGAATGATGCCTCCTTGAGTGAGTAGAAATCCGCCAGCCTTTGTTCTGCCGTCGAGTTTCAAGCGGCTTTCGTAGGTGCACTGCCGATGATCCTTATTGCCCCATACCAAAGTGTTCGTTTAAGGTTACGGTGAGGTGGTGATGGCTGCCGTAGTTATTATTTCATATGCAAGTTTGTGCGGCAAAACAATTTACGAACCAGCCATGCAGAATGAGAAGTGGATAGTCGAGGGTGCCTATGTACGAATCGTGCCATACGTTCACTAGTAAGAAATACCAGACTTCCACAAGAAGGAATAACAAGACATTTCACAGGTCATATTTAGCACACGAGGCATCTTCTACTTGAACGAAAATTTGAATGGTTGTGAAAGATCAACTAAAAGTTAACCAGAAGACGTCTCTACTTTTCTCTACTTTTCCGTTTCTCTGTTCTGTCCTCTCTGAAAGACTCATCTAGCTTTGCACGCATGCCTCGGAACAAATTCATTCTTTAGTGCTTATGTTTACGAAGATGAACTGTTGAACAATTCTCACTGAGGTTTTGTGCGTCAATCGGCCGATTTTTTTTCTGATTTTTGGCCGCTAAGAATGATCCATTTCCGCTAGGAGTCGAACTCTGAGTGATATTTCAGCCGTTTTGGCCCCTTNTGCCAGGCTTTGGTAGTTGTATTTGGCCGTAAAAAAGATCACCATTTCATACCGTTTTAAAGTACACCTAAACGTGATCATGCGACACTGCACACTAGGAAGGGCCCAAAAACAGCCATAGCACCGTATTGTACTGTACGTTGATAGGAATGGCGCCACCATACCCAGGTCGTTTTTTTTTAAATTGAATAACAGCTCACTTAAGTATTCATTTAACCATAATGCTAAAAGCGTTAGATTATCGAAACATATCATTTGACAGCACTCATCAGCAACACAAAAACATTTACGAACATTCAGCTTGGCAGAATTTAAGGAAAGTGAATAGCTCGCTGAAATTGCAGGAGACCTCTTCGTCTTTTCCGTACCATCCGCGTAAAGTTGGTGTTAGATGAGAAAATTGAGCTGAATTACTTTCTTGCTTATGAATGATCCCTGAGACAATGAAAGGAGCTAATAGACACATGTTGAAGACACCTTAGGGATGAATGTCTCATCTTGAGTCATGTTCACTATCTTCGACTTTATATCCCTCCCAGTTCGCAAGCAGAAATCACACATGAGGTGCACAAATATATATTCACGTGAAGGCACACGCATAAGTAATCACCGAGCATGATCACCGCAAACATTCAATGAATTCTTGAACGGATGGGAGGACATTTGTTGCTGCAACAAACAAAATGAAGAGGGATAAATGCTGTCGCAAGCATGCTGCCATCCTTTTCTAAGGTCTCCGGGCGATGAAGCTCCGCAAGCGTCGGTTTCGATTGCTCTGGACGCGTCATTTCTTATGATCGGATATCTATTGAGACTCGGCCGGTGTGATGGAAATTCAAAAAAAAAAAAAAAATCAAAGGGCAATTAATTCCGTGTTAGGCCCGGTAAAATTCAAGCTCAGGTACGAGTATGCCGTGCACTATCCGTTATTGAAGCGCCTACCTCTGTCCACCACATCTCGTAAAAAAACTTACCTTGCGTTATTCTGCCTGTCTGTGGGATTGCAGGCCATGCATTGCACTATATTAAGCTGTGAAGCAATATGGCACGGCTGTAAACGCGCACTTTATGAAATGCGCCCATCAGTGAACACAAATAGCGCAGCATGTTTCAATATGTTCAGAACGGAACGTCGCCACAGTTATGTTACAGAGGCAAAATTTCTTCCGCATTTTCACTTCTTCTGCGGAGTCGGTCTATCCTCCTATCTTCTCATTTTATTCGTTTGAGAAATTGCCAGAAACGAAGACTGAACCTGGTTGCCAAAGTTGTTTATTGTTTCATTCCCATCGTATGTAAATAACGTTTATGAAGCAATTTAGTATAGCGATTTCTGAACAGCGTCAAATTTCCCTGCTATGACCATTGATGCAGCTTTTCCTAATACCTTCAAGTATCTTTCTCTAGTCACCAGCGGGATTTAATTTCTTACGTATTAACCGAAGCCGACTATGTTGGAATGGTTAGTGACGAAAGAAAGGTGCTTGCANATATATATGTATGCAAATATATATGTATATATATACATATACATATGCATATACATATATCTATATCGAGAATTTCGTACCTAAGATTGGCGAGTTTCAGCGAGATGATATACATTGAACTGAGCTTATGATTTTCAAGATCAGGCTGTTAGTAGGTGCCTGAATTTTATGCATGATAGATCGCGAGTCAAATTGTCTAAGGAATTGAGAGCAGGAATACATCTTTCGTTTCCATATCTTCGCTAAGTGCACCTCATTATTCTACGAGCAGTATGGGAATTTTATTATAGCATCTTGCAGGCTGAAAAAACCTCTAAATCACCATCTCATTTAGTAAAAAATAGAGTGAACCACCTAAAACACGCGGACAGCACGGACAGCACACCACCTACTAAATGTGTCGCCGCCCATGCGATTCAGAGGCTGTTTTAACGAGTTGCCAGTTGCACGGAGGAAAATGCGAGATGCAAACTCGCATCAAAGATGCTGACCTAATATGCAGAAAATGCCGATCGTTAGAAACGTTTTTACATTCTCTTTTCTCCTGATGTGCCATCACTGGTTGTTCTCTTATTGTCAATATTTTGCAACGAATATATATTGTTATCCAGCTTTGTCTCACGTTCATCCCTACTGCTTGAGCTTATCAGAAACGCCATTTATGAAGTCTGCACTTTAAATATTTTTTGACGAGCAGCAGCAAATAAAGAAAAAATTAGTGCTCCTGCTCCATCAATGGTGTTGTTTTTTTGAACAGTATTCATCAACTCTGAGGCACAGCTGCCCGTTATCGTGTTACATTTTTGCCTGTTTTCAAGCTTTGCTGAATATGACATTGAATTTTTTTTCGTTCATACTCTTTCCTCCTATGCATTCTTTTCTGCTTCATTCTCTTGATCTTCCATCGCAAACCTCTGTGGCCGACTTGCTCTTGTTTTATTTCTCAGCAATCACATCAGAGGCATCATGCGTTGCTTTTAATCAATGAATGTGTTGTTTTAACTTTTGTGCGTCTCTGTGGCACTCTTCTGACATTTTATTAAGGTTCTATTATTGTGCACATATACGTCAGCTGGTCGTGGTCATTTATAGTAAAATATTGATTAATATCAAGAATCTCGAAGCAAGCCCTTTGATGGGGATAGAAAAAGGTGAGCAGAATGACGGAATAAAACCTGCTAGTTTGTCAATGGGAAGCAGAATTAAAGCAA
>QEWY01002363.1:0-71301 GCA_006503575.1 Baylisascaris schroederi
ATCACAAAGAACGAATATGAAATGTTGAGATCAATGGAAGCTAAAAGCGGAGAGTAGTTATCTTCCTAGCATTCGATGTTTACTGCTGCAAACCATGTGGCAGAATGATTTTGTTTCTATCCAGCCACTCCACCCACTACTTCAATCGCAAAGAGAGTGGCAAAACAAATTCCGACGCTCGATGATGCAGAGTGAGGGGAGGAATTGGAATTCGGCAAGCAGAGAGAAGGCTAAGACAGAATTTGTTTCCAGCAAGCTATCATAGAAGTCGAGGGAATCGGCGAAACAGTAAGAACGGAAATAGGAGACGACTAATAAACCATTTATTTGAAACCAATCTATTGCTAATTGAAACAAAGTAAATTAAAAGTCGTTTTCTGAATCAAACAAGTGAGATCGTATCCAAAATAAACTTGAAGAATGCACATATGTTTGGATTTCCATGGTACTCACTACTGTTTACAGTATATAGCTACAGTATGCCTTTACATACAGTAATCTAACAGAGGGAGGCAATGAAATAAAGCAATAAGACATTAATAACAATATATATCAAAGACAGAGAAAAACTAACACTTTCTTGTGATTGCTTCGACCATGCTTCGCTGATTCCTTGTTGTTTCTTCGGTTGGAACTGACGACTAACTGATGATTCAGGACGTTTCGGTGGCTCTTCTACTGTCTCATCTTTTTTCGCATGCGATGACCAAAATTGATTGCGAAATTTCTTGCCACTTTTCTCTTTTGGACTTCCTTGATTGGATTTTGAGCCCTTTCGGGCCATAATACTGCAATTTTTTATTGCACAATTGCATGGCAATTAACACAATTGCAGTGCAATAAAATTACGAGTGAAACAACATACAATGCTCTATTAGTGTTCTGTTTTCTAAATTTGTCAGCAATTATTCTTCACTCTCAGATATATTTTCATCTGAAGTGAGTTCTTGTCATATCCATTATTTCACGAACTTACCATTTTTTCTTTTATGCAAATTTTTATAAAACATGACATGCGAATATAATTGCTATTATATGCGAAAGGAGCGAAAAACGGTACACGGCAAGAATTACAACCTCAGCCTAAAAATGTGAAAAGGTTCATCTTAAGTTATAAATGATAAAAGCAAAAAATGCATCAGAATTACTAGAATCCAATTTGATTCGTTGGTTCATAATATCTCATTTCGTCTTCAATAAATTTTTTGCTCAGTGCTGGAAAAATTGGCATTTGTAGAGGAATTTTGCATGAATGAGTCGGTACATTTCCTAATTTTCAGACGCTGAACAGTTTGGTGATATAGAAAGGCTAGCTGCAGCAAGTTTGGAAGAAGATTAAGAAAGCTAAGTGTTATTGCCAGTTCATCTTTAAAAATAGTGAAACAATAACTCATATTACGTTTGTCAGCAGATTGCAATGCTCGTAGAATTCCTCGGGTAGAAATTTATTTAGGGATCACACTTTATGACTATCGAACAAAACTTCTATGAGCAGATTTCTTAGCTAATCGAAATTGTCGAAAAGAGAATATTCATGAGTAAATTCTCCGATTTTCGCTTTAATAACTATAGAGTTGAAAATTTCAGAAGATAAACATAAGTGCATAAACGCATAAATCCCCAGAACTAGTCATATCATTTTAATGTCATTGATGTGCTTTTTCATTTGCTATGCAATAGTCAGCAAGGCAAAGAAAGGAAATGCTTGAATGAAGATTAGAAGGAATGAATTCGTATAATTACCTACAGAACAACACTTTCATCACATAGAACACGTATCACATGAAACAATATGAAACTATAGAATAAGCGATAGCAAAATGATGGAATTGTATAATGAGGAAGTATTGGATTGCTATGCGAAAACATTGCATAAAGCATTCTCGCCGTTATCGTTAGTACAGAAAAACTGAATGCAACGTGTTCATGACCACTGGTAGTGGTATTGTTGCACTTAGCACTACGGTTCCGTTTATCTAACAATGGAGTATGTATGTAGTTTTGAGTAATGAATAGTTGCTTAAAGTTTTCTTATGCTTCACTTGTCTGTAGTAGATTTCAGCGAAGACAGAGGAAGATGGCTGTCACTTCAGCGCAAAACGCAAATAACGCCTTCCAACACCAACAATATGATCATTCAGCGTTAAAACGGTTAAAGGCAAGGTGCTTCCGCCATCAGCGCTATTACCACAGTAGCGTATATATCCTCTGATATAAATCAATTCAGCACCTTCATCACTGAGCTCATTTTGCAGCGACAATCAAAGTTCCTTGCTCTTAGAGTATGAGGGTCTCAATGTTGGCAAAAATAGCAAGGATCTTCCCAATGTTGGCATTCACTTTTCGTGATGAGAAGCAAATGTGCGTGCAAAAGAGCGATCAGAAAATTCTTTCATAGGGTCAAACGACGCAAATTAGGTCAGAGTGGCATCGCTTTCTTACCTTTGAAATATGCACAACAAAAACAATTGCAAGAACAATTCATTTAATTCCACCCACAGACAACAAGTTTTTTTTTTCTCGAAAAGTATTCAGCTTAACCACTCTTATACAATCCATTCCTTATTTGACATCTTAGCTATTCGCAAATATCAATGAAATTCAATCGAAAAAATGTCATATTAAAGTATTAGGAAAAGCGATTACAATAATTTTTAATTCTCCAAATGACGCTCATATATTGATAGGGCTATCTACCTTTATCATATGGGGATTTTGCGATCATACTTGAAATGAACCTTCTAGATAAAGCTTCAATGAGTTCGAGGATAAATGCACAAACGTATAAAATCTGACATTTTTTATTAATAGATTGAATGCATTCAATAAATTAAAAAAGGAACGGAAAAGTTTTAAAGCATTTTTAATCACTTATTGGCAAGAAACCATCAAATTAAACAATAAGAGATCGAATAGAGTGAGTAACTCTTCCAGCCAATTATCGCATAGTGAAATAAAACTAATGAAGATCGTTAATATGTTCATTACTGAACCAATTCAGCGGTATATGTATATAATTATGAAAAATTCCAGTGTAATAATGCAATCATAATTTCAAATATCCTAACTGTAATTCAAAAAAAAATGCAATATTGAAAATAATCTTTGTAAATTTATAGGTGTCGCCATCTAGCGATTGTTATATTATATTAATAACGAAAAGTGTATTGTTATATTATATTAATAAAGAAAAGTGCAATGATAAGAAAAACAGTGCATATTTGATTGCATTATATTCAACGTTGAATCATTAAAGCAGTCAAATCAACCGTTCATTATCAATTACCATAATCATCGAGTTGAAAATGACCGCTGTTAAAAATGAGAAAAATCGAAATAATAATATGTGCTTGGCAAGATAAGAAAATCATGGATAAATATCGCATTCAATTTAAAGTAGAGCACTAGAAGAATAATTAGAAGTGACATCGATTTAAAGAAGAGCGAAAATTAAAATTCATATAGTATTGATGCGATTCATCTAAATTGCTTTTGTGCGCAATGTTCAAGACAAAACATTAATCGGAGGCCGTCTTCCATTCAAAGGGGGTCATCGTTGTGGGGTGCGGTGTAACATTCCACCATCAATCGACCTATACACCCACTCATTGCGCTTAAATTTTCAAGATCGTTCAATTGAAACGCAATCGAGATCAGTGACTGACCAATTTTACGCGGCATCATCCATCGACATATTTGCTCATTATAAGGTTTGATGAGATTTACGCGGAATCGCTAATAATTCGACTGGTACAGACTCGTTAATAACCGGACTGGTGCAGGTTCACTAATAACCGGACCGGTGCAGACTCTCTAATAACCAGACTGGTACAGACTCACTAATGACTGGACTGATCCAAACTCACTAACAGCCGGAGTGGTGCAGATTCACTGAAGGAAAAGACTAACTGATACAGCATTCAAAATTAATGAAAGCAGCAACTCAAGCAGAGCTCAGTTCCTTTAACTTAAAACGTTATACCGAAAAACACTTGTATCTGAATGGTGTATATTTTATGACGAATAATCGTCATTGTTTACTTGCCAATGTGGGAAGAAAACCACTTAGAATCTTTTCAGTAAAATTTTTCACTTCCATTGAAGTTATGGAGTTCAGAATTGGCGAAGGATTCCGGAAGTATTACCCAATAAAGAAATATAGCTGCTATTACCAAAATCAGTGAGCCTCTCATTGTAAATAAAACAAAAGTGAATTTTGTAATCAACGATAAAAGCTTACCTCATTTTCCTTGCACCCAATTGCTAAAGGAGGTTTCCTTAAAAGTGCTCAACCGACCTTTAAATGAAGCCGACATGCTAATTAGATAAACAAAATAGTCGTCCGTTGCTCCTAAAGTACCATTGCTTTATTTGGCTATTTATTTTGGCGTATGATAGAGAATCTTTATGGCCATACAGAAATGTAATCATCATAGCGATTCCAACAATAGCGTTTATTTTTTTTAATATCATTTAAAGCAGTGGGTCGGTCGGAAAGTTGGAAGCAAACATATTTGTTGAATGGGCCAAATTATCTTGGAATCATCAAAAACTGCCGTAGATAAGTAGCAGCTAACTTCACTGCGAAAGTGCTGCTACTCTAAGAGTAATACAGACGTTTTTCTTCTGCCATAGAACAATCAACTGAAGCCGAAAGAGCGCCAAGATTAAGCAATCTCTCAAACGATTCTACATGATAAAGTACAAGTTTTATGATTGAGCCTATCGGAAAGTCCATGCTAATAGCGGTGTATGTACAGAATGACAAATCATGTCCTATGGGTTCATATATTGTGACCGATCGTATCATCTTTGCGCTATTCCAAATGAACGCCACCTGGAAATGTCATCAATGTGTCGTGAATCCGACTACATCGAACAACATGTTGTCGCCAATTAAAAAGAAATTGGCAGCCCAAAATGAGGATTTTTTTGTTGTTTTTTCTTTCGTTTTGTTTTCTTTTTTTTGTTTTTTTTTTGAAAAAACCGACGCTCAAACGAAAATGCCAAAGAAAATGCAAGAAATTCTCACTCTGCTACCGTTGGAGTAAACATCGATTAGCTAGATTACGAAAAGAAAACAACAGAAGGTGAAAACTGTTCTACTTTGAGTGCCCAAAGAAAAAGCAAATGCAAGAGTGAATTATAATGACGTGGAATTGAGAAAAAGGTAGCTAAAGAATGCTGATTAACTACAGCTGTCTTAAAAACCTTTCTTTATGGAATAAACCGTGGCATATAGAATCAACAAACTCATATTCAATAACAAAACAGCACCTATTGCTAGAGTGCCAGTGATGAAAGAGAGGTCACTTTAAGCCACCTTATTGTCTAATCATTCTATAAGTCAAGAGGATTGACCGCTAGTGAGAAATAGACGGAAGCATATCGTTGGAACAGTGAGGATGGGATCTTCACGTGGACAATCAGCAAAGAATTTGAAATGAAGAATCAATGTCCCTTCCATTCGTCCATCCATCCATCAGCTATCGGAACCTTCTCGTCATGACATCCCTCTAACACCCTGCTCGGAGTGTTTCTAAATGACAGATTGCAGATTATTGCAAAATTCCTGAAAATCAAAGAAATCTGGATGCAGGCCGTGCCGACTTTTTTCATCCCGCCAGTCATAGCTGAATGCTGACAATCCTTTACACCTTTTCAACCAAAACGGTACGAAACGATTTACAACTCTTGTACACGAAGTGAAAGCGGTAGTACTTTGCTATGGACCAAGTTACATACTCACGGCGAGAGGGACGGGTTATGAGTAAACCATTAATTAGATTGACTAATATTGTGTTTAAACATAGTAGGTTGTTTAATACATGCATTATCCCTCAAATGTACTTTGTCTTTAACCAATGCCAACACATAGAAACGAATTTATTTTTGCGCTTTTTAGGAAATCTGCTTATGAATTAATTGCAATGCTAACAACATAAACTCTGTTATACTTAGTTTTCCTCTTCCCACATATCTGAGCCAAAAAAAAATTCGCACATTTATCAAGCGTTCAATTCGAGGACTGTTTGTTGATAGAATATTTGCAGATCATTTGAAGGCAGCTTCAGCGTACCTCAAGGTGAAAACAGAATACAAGCTGACCTACTTAAAAGCTCAAAACTACTTTAAAGATCGTAATTGAATAATCTGATGCTGGAGCCGTAGAATGTGGTACTCCCTGCTTTTTTGATATGGCTCTTTCACAAAGTACCGTTGAAAAAATTTCAAAGATGCGACATACGACCGCATGAAAAATGCAGTGTCTTCAGTTATTTTAAGGGAACCAACAAAAGGGAAGGCAGCTGAAGAATGCTTCTAAATCAAACATGACGAATTCTTTGCTAAACTCAATGAATGATATTGTCAGCATGCAATTCATTTTCTAAGGTAACATAAGAATGACGCATAGCTGAAAACGCTTAACAAACATGACACCTCAAAGCTATGCCAAAAACGGAATGCTTACATTTATATATTTAAATGCAAATTTTTTCACCGATGGTTAGCTGCTGCCGTTAGAAACTCGCATTTCATATTATTTCTCATCGAAATTGCTGTCGTTCACATATTTTACCTGCTTGGAAATAAGCTGCTAATTTTTTGAACATGAATTCTCGAACTTTCGCAGCTCAAGCCAACTTCAGTGATTCCGGAGCAAACTCTGTTATACTTAGTTTTCCTCTTCCCACATATGTGAGCTAAAAAAAAATCCGCACATATATCAAGCGTTCAATTCAAGGAGTGTTTGTTGATAGAATATTTGCGGATCATTTGAAGGCAGCTTCAGCGTATCTCAAGGTGAAAACAGATTACAAGCTGACCTACTTAAAAGCTCAAAACTACTTTAAAGATCGTAATTGAATAATCTGATGCTGGAGCCGTGGAATGTGGTACTCCCTGCTTTTTTGATATGGCTCTTTCACAAAGTACCGTTGAAAGCTCGCTCCGAGAATAGAGTATGTCTTCTGCGTGATACAAATTTCAAAAATGCGACATACGACCGCACGAAAAATGCAGTGTCTTCAGTTATTTTATGGGAAACAACAAAAGGGGAGGCAGCTGAAGAATGCTTCTAAATCAAACTTGACGAATTCTTTGCTAAACTCAATGAATGATATTGAGTTATGAGTAAACCATTAATTAGATTGACTAATATTATGTTTAACCATAGTAGGTTGTTTAATACATGCATTATCCCTCGAATGTACTTTGTCTTTAACCAATGCCAACACATAGAAACGAATTTATTTTTGCGCTTTTTGTTAAATCTGCTTATGAATTAATTGCAATACTAACAACATAAACTCTGTTATACTTAGTTTTCCTCTTCCCACATATGTGAGCTAAAAAAAAATCCGCACATATATCAAGCGTTCAATTCAAGGAGTGTTTGTTGATAGAATATTTGCGGATCATTTGAAGGCAGCTTCAGCGTATCTCAAGGTGAAAACAGATTACAAGCTGACCTACTTAAAAGCTCAAAACTACTTTAAAGATCGTAATTGAATAATCTGATGCTGGAGCCGTGGAATGTGGTACTCCCTGCTTTTTTGATATGGCTCTTTCACAAAGTACCGTTGAAAGCTCGCTCCGAGAATAGAGTATGTCTTCTGCGTGATACAAATTTCAAAAATGCGACATACGACCGCACGAAAAATGCAGTGTCTTCAGTTATTTTATGGGAAACAACAAAAGGGGAGGCAGCTGAAGAATGCTTCTAAATCAAACTTGACGAATTCTTTGCTAAACTCAATGAATGATATTGTAAGCATGCAATTCATTTTCTAAGGTAACATAATAATGACGCACAGTTGAAAACGCTTAACAAACATGACACCACAAAGCTATGCCAAAAACGGAATGCTTACATTTATATATTTAAATGCAAATTTTTTCACCGATGGTTAGCTGCTGCCGTTAGAAACTCGCATTTCATATTATTTCTCATCGAAATTGCTGTCGTTCACATATTTTACCTGCTTGGAAATAAGCTGCTAATTTTTTGAACATGAATTCTCGAACTTTCGCAGCTCAAGCCAACTTCAGTGATTCCGGAGCTGAAACTATCGAACACTGAGAAAACAATACATATATATGCAAAAATATGATATTATTCGTAATTCTTTTTGCAAGTGTAAATTTGCAAGAGCAAAAAACAACGAAATCTTGATGGAAAATTTATGCGAGCAATAAGCTCAATTAAATTGTAAACGCATTGCTTCGCCGATTTTATTGATATTTGTACTTCATGAAATTCGTTGATTTGCTGAACAAGGTCATAAAAGCGTACAGTGTGATGTTTCCTGTTGTACGCTTTCCAACTATTATAGGATATGCAACGAGAACGCATTTAAATGCCATAAAATACGATGAGACCCAGGAGGAATCATCGCTAACAAATACAGTTGTACTTGTATATATGACCGAATATTCTTTTCTTGCAAGCAGCCATCTGGCAACAACGAATAGGTTCCCAGAGTGAAGGCAGGAATTCCACACCTATCCAACGTGATGCATAAAGAAGCGTGAAGGGAGTGATATTCATAGGGAAGTTAATACGAGCACACTGGTTGCAAAGCTTTGAAGGTCATCATCGTTCCTGACGGAATTAAAAATCTGACAACTTTCTGGTAGAACAGCAGCATATTCGTATGCGTCACGATTCGGTAATCGGACTCATAGATCGAGTATATAAGATTGTCACCAAATTTACAATTTCGAATCTTTCTAGTGGTAGTTTTTCACTCATACTTTCCCATGTTTTGGTATTTCCAGCTAACTGGGAAACTTGCTCTCCTTTGTGAATGAGAATAATAACGATTGGGTTCTTTCGAAGCAAATAAAATTATTCTCAAGATATCTTTCAGTGAGATACATACATGTTGAGTGGAAAAACTCTTTCATTTTTATCGGGAAAGGTCGATCACTTACCACATATTGATATTATTTAGATGGTTTTATCGTTCTTAAAAACATCAAGATCGCAAAAACCTCGCTTAATCCATCAAACAATGCAGTCCAAAACCCAAACTGCCATATAACCCTAGCAATGCGTAAGATGCAAGCAAATCATATGAAACAGGAAACTCAGTAATAATGTCAGTTCAAAGATTCATGTTTGAGAGTTCTCTAAGCATGGTAATATGAATATACGAGTCGAATCGATTCGAGTGATGACCGATGAGCAAGCAATTCAATTGAAGATTTTTTTAGCACATCTAACGCTAAGACAATAGATTAATAGAAATTTTCTACGTTCATATGCTGTTCATTGCATGCGGCATCAGCTGCGATGGGAATGAGTGGAAATGCGGTCACTACATGACACTCTCATATCGCTGTCCACTTATGTTAGACACACGCAACGGATTCGCAACATCCAACTTAACGAACTCATGTATGAATTCAACAGCAAATAATATATGCAAAAATCCATCATTTTTTAAAAGAATTAGCAACCTTACTCCTAGCAATTAAGTATTGATAACTAAAGAGAACTTGTGATGTATATGTGTGAGAATTATGCCCATTATGAAATCGAATTATAAAAATTTACGAAAATCATAGAAAAAAATTATGAAAGTTAGAAAATCATAAAGAAAATTATCGTGACACCATAAAGAAGGAAGATTTTCATCATTTTTGCATGACCGAGAAAAATGAATTATTATCACACAATGTTTTATCTATTTCTGCTTGCCTTGAGAGTAATGAAATTGTCAGCTATAAAGTTGGTAAATGTAAGGCTTGTAATATTCAATCTACTTATACGTCATATTAGGACGGAATTTAGTTCAACATTGCTTATATTATAGTCGAACTCATAAATTATCTCTAATTTCAATGATTCACTTGCATCATGATGAATTTTAAGCCAAATGGTTAGTCAAAACCGCAATAATGTTTTCTGGGAAAACTTAGCGAATGTTTCCTTTTTGGGAAAACTTGACAGTCAGATAGCACCCTAATATTTTTTAGCATTCAATAGATAATCATCATTGCTTGACAAAAGTGAGTGAAAAACATTGTTGCGAACATTTCTTAGAGAGTAGAAGTAAGAGGGCTGACTTTCATAAAAAATTATGTTCTCTCCTCTTGATCGTCTTATAAGACGATCGGAGAAAATTAGGAAGGATTTTTGGTGATCAAACTTATACTCTTCATGAAACTAAGTGGATAAGTCGGTTTCCTCTGTTACAATTTCATTGCGTGAATTCTCTATTATTACAGCTACTATGAGGCAAAGGCGAATTTCTTGCTGATATTAGCTGAATTGAATAGATTATCTTTGCTTTTCACCTGGACAGTATGTTGCTGAACTTATCTTTGTTGTCAAATTTTCATTAGTGAAAGAACAGAGGAAATTGCGATATAGAAGTCAAAAAATTGGTGGAAAATCAACGTACATATGCGAATATAGTACCGATGAAATAAGAATAAATTTAGACGACAAATTAGAGGTGCTAATGATTTTCAGATAATACCTATGCCTAGTTAATTTTTTAGAAATGCAGTTACTACACCGCATTGCCTATGAAACGATAAAGCACTCTAGTATTTCTACAACCCTCAAACTTTGTTGTGATACAAATCCTCTATCACTTTGTGCTGTACTTTTATTGCTACTTGATCATGTTACATTTCCGGCATCCTAATCGTTATTCCTATACCTCCTATGAGTAATATAATCCACCGTAGCAAATCATAAAAAGTTTTAAACTAAAATTGGATCAGAGATCACTAGAATTCATTGCCATTTCAATATAGTACCGATGAAATAAGAATAAATTTAGACGACAATTTAGAGGTGCTAATGATTTTCAGATAATACCTATGCCTAGTTAATTTTTTCGAAATGCAGTTACTACACCGCATTGCCTCTGAAACGATATAGCACTCTAGTATTTCTACAGCCCTCAAACTTTGTTGTGATACAAATCCTCTATCACTTTGTGCTGTACTTTTATTGCTACTTGATCATGTTACATTTCCGGCATCCTAATCGTTATTCCTATACCTCCTATGAGTAATATAATCCACCGTAGCAAATCATAAAAAGTTTTAAACTAAAATTGGATCAGAGATCACTAGAATTCATTGCCATTTCAATATTGCATTCACTTGACAGCACTTAGCTATCAGCAAAAATTCAATATTTTATTGCGAAAGCATAAATTTTTTAAACGAAAGAAACGGGCTTATTCAGCAGCATAAGATCACCGATGTTCGAAATGAACTAGACTGAATAGAGAGCCGACGAGGCTAAGAAATCATTCACAGGCTCAAGCGTAACTGAACGGACCACAGATCGACCTCCATTGAGAGGCATGGATGGGATTAAAGAAATGAAATCTTCCCTCGAATGTGGAGAGGCGGAACGTGCTGAGACAATGGAAAGGACGGATGCCGTGCTGATCTAATCGCAAGCTAATCTAAAGAAGTTCGATCAATACAGCTGCTTGTTTGCATTCTGAGATGAATATAAGGAATATAAGAAATTACTCTACTTCGTTGATTAAAGAATCCACATATTCTAGTTCTTTTAAAGTTTACAGATACGAGCTGTATATTCATGAGTTCATCTAATCAATAAGAGCCTTCCAGTTTTCTAATTTTTGAACGATGGAGAGTCGCCGTCTGACTAAAAGCTTTTCCATTTAGAGGAACTTGATCTTCCACTATATCTGAATGTGAAGATGTTTTATTTAGTGAAAAAAAGAAACGAAATTTGTGGATAAATTTTTAAAAACATCGAAAATGATTCAGAAGTGTCGAATGAAATATTCAAACACTCTAGGGTATCATTGTTTTGAAACGGACATATCAAAATTAAAATTGCCTCTGATTATTGCTATCTACTGAAATGAATTCAGCAAAGATGGCGTGCAAACGCTAACAAAAGAAATAATCAATAATAGAAATGAGAATATTGTTCTATAAATGAATAAGCACATTTCAATGAAGGACACCTCTTTTTTGAAGTGATCTTAGTACGTAGTAATATATTACAGCTTGTCTTCACCATAATCTGACTCAAATTTGAGTTATATAACACATGAGAAAAATGAATTTCTTATGGAAAGTAAACAACTCAACTGAACAGATCGTTTTTTTTTGTAATATTTATAGGCAATCTTTTTTTTTTTTTTTGAATATTTAGATGATTTGAACAACATGAAAAATATTGCTCAATTATGGCGGAAGAGTATCTTAAGCTTATATTGTACGCTGTATTTCACAAAAATCCATTGAAAGAAAACGTTTTCTGCACTGAAAACGCTCAAAATTCCATAAATTAGGCTTCGTTTTCAGAAGAAAGGAAATGAGAAGCATCAGACATCATCTAATAGTGTTGACAGTGGAAACCTCTTTACTCCGGCTGTGTTCCTCTCACGATATCCATTGCCTCCCACCCTTTCACCCCGCCCTCCACACTCGCAGCATTCCTGCTTATGGGACAAAGCATTTTCATCAAATTGCTCCACAGACATAATAAGCTGCAATTCTTTTCAGGCTCAACAACGAATAAATAGGCCATTCACGTTTGCACATCTTCATCGACTGTCAACTATAAGTGATATTGCTATCGATAAATAGTATATACGAAGGGAGACGCATGAAATGAAATTTAACTATTGAGGTATTCGAGGGGACAGTGGAACGAAGATAAATGATCAACGAGATCGGCTAAGCGATCACATCACAATGATTATGGTGTGCAGAAATGAATTATATGCTCGAAGAGGAAATCAGAGGAAAGGTAGATTTTCGTCGATGGGACTTGAAAGACTTCACATCAATTCCAAATAGGCCATTCACGTTTGCACATCTTCATCGACTGTCAACTATAAGTGATATTGCTATCGATAAATAGTATATACGAAGGGAGACGCATGAAATGAAATTTAACTATTGAGGTATTCGAGGGGACAGTGAAACGAAGATAAATGATCAACGAGATCGGCTAAGCGATCACATCACAATGATTATGGTGTGCAGAAATGAATTATATGCTCGAAGAGGAAATCAGAGGAAAGGTAGATTTTCGTCGATGGGACTTGAAAGACTTCACATCAATTCCATTCTCTTATAAGCCGTAATACAAACTCTTGCACTGCGCAGGTCACTTATATAGCCTAGCTCATTCTATTCATGTAATACAGGTAATTGGAAAATGCGCAAAACCTTATTTCTGATGTTGTCATTTTTAACGAGCAAGAATCAGTCCCCACATCGACTAGAGGGGTGACTGTGGAGTAAGAGGGGGAGGACGAGGGACTGAAACATTTATAAGAAGGAATTTATGAGAAGGAAAACGCACGCAAAATTTTTTGACAAGGAACTGAATCAAATTTGAGTCCACCAATTTTAATCCACAGTGGGACATAGTTAATTCATTAGTCGCTGTTATGGACAACGCTCAACTTCGTGAAAAGCAGTGCGGATGAAACCATCTTCGAAATTCTCAAATAATGCAATATTAGAAGTCAAATAACGGCACCATAGAGAAGTAAATTATTCCAAATTGGTTGAGAGTAGGTGTTGAAGGCCTTTTGAGAGCGTTCATTGCGTCCATGCTGCAAACCCCGGAGGATGCTGTTTGACTTTTCATTGACAATGAGATGAGGGTCGATTAGGGTGAGAAGGTCATGTGCACAGTTTCTAGAAGGAAGAACCTCACCTCACGGACCAAGAAATAAACATGAAGCAAACCTTTAGTCAATAAGGGACTAAAACATCATACGAAGAATAGAACGGGACTAAAATCATCAGGATATTGTAACGAATCGCATACAAGATATTCTAAATATTCAAAATATTTACTTGGAAGCCTCGACCATACAGAATGATAGCTCTGACTCATTGTATTAAGGAGTCAATAAGGCTATATTTTTGCACTTTCAAAAGTGTCTTGTTATGGTGCGTCACATCGAAAGCCTTTACACAATCGATCTGCACAGTTCCGATTTCAACTTTCATACTTAGTGGAAAGCGTGAAAGGATTAGGAAAGAAAATAGAGTGTGCGGAGTTTAGAAGATCGATTCGCATAAAATGGTCTAATATAGGAAACGTTTTGCTTTCATCGAAACTCTAAAGATATACGGGCAATGGCTCCATTCTGATGATCTTGCTCTTTGATGCACCCATCTCAAAAAATTTGCAAATGAAGAGAGTTGATTCATCAAATTGTATACTAATAGAGAAATGATTGCCTTTGCACGTGTTATGAATACTTTTTTATTCACCTCTGCAAAGTTGCTTTGTAAAAAAAATGTATTATGGCAACACCGTGATCGTGATTATGTGTGGGTATCATTTTGCCTAGAAATTTCAACTCGAGAACCAGTGAATCTAGAGTGACGAATTATGAAATCGTTATGGAATGATCTATACCATATTTTCATTTCTCAACATCGATTACAATTTTATTTTCAAATATGCTAAAAATTTGTGTGCTTAACACAGGCGCCATTTAGATGTTGCACTGATCGGGCTAGAGGAAAACGAGTCTTTTTGATTAGATTTATGCGGTCGAACCAATAAGTTGATGTATGACCAGATTATTCTGCGGCTGCGATTTTCAATAATGACTGTTGAAACTGCTTGATTAGATGGGAAAGCTTTTATTATGTGAGCTTCTTTGGTAAGATTTTTCATTTGTTTGATTTTATTTTCGAGATATTCTTAAATAAGATGCGTCCATGTGCTGTTTGCCATTTAGAGGACGAGATCGATGCTTGCCTTGGGTCTTTTTTTTGGATTTTTTGAAGAGCTATTTCACAGGTTCTCAAATAATCTATAGGTGTATACATGATAGCAGAACACTTCACTTGGCTAAACGATCGAGAAGTGATGGCGATAACTATATTTTGTATGAGTTCCCGAATAGCGAAATTCGATCAGAATATTGGCTCTTTCAGTAATTTCTAAATGAATGATCCAAAAAATGGGTGCTTTCACCCTTTTTTATATATTGATTTGTGACGATATGGATATTGCTTCGCTTATCAATTGAATCAGCTTCAATTGGAATCTTTATCTCCAAACTCATTAAGATCATTGTTCGAAATTATTACTATCAAATTGAGTTATCGATATCAAATATTAAACGTATCAAAATGACGTCAAAAATTACAGCGATTAGTACTTTCAACATCAGCCATCAGCAATAATTTTTCTTGTATGTGAAGGCCATTTGTGAGGCTTTGGAAGTTTATTGTTTAATGTGGGGAAGCACATTTGATTCGAGAGAAAATTTACTGCTGTTTGATTACTTTGAATAATCCATCTCCCCTTCCCCTCTAGCACTCTTCCCATCCCTCTTCGAAGATGAGAAAGCAATGGCGAGCAACATTCTCCCACACAAAGGTAATATGCCAATAGAAGGCAATTGATGAATACTTGGGTACTTTGAATAAAAACTATTGACATAAATAATTGAGACAAGTTCAAATTTTTAAAAGTGGTGGTGCGATACTGTGGGGTTGGGGGAGAGGGGCAGTGACGTTTAACGCATCACTCATTCTCTGAGAAACGGAAGATGGGGTGCGAAAGTGAAAACAGTATAATCCATAATNGTCGGAAGGCAATACACCTGGTCTAAAGCATCCGCTAATGATGTTGCTCTTGGACAAAATTTTGTGACGTAAAATAACCGCATTTTGGTACAAACATCTTTGCAATTACATGAAAATCTGAAACTTACAAAATTTTTAATCAACATAACGTAATTCACAGCAAAACCTGACTGACATCTTGCTGAACTTACTCTCTAACGAGAGCCTTTGTAAATTCTCTTTCAGTTGCCATCAACTGCTTCGAAAAGTCATAACTTTCTACCCTTATCGTAATTCCTTTTCCTGAACCATCCGATCAGAAACGATCATTGCAACTAAATTTGAATAGTTAGGAGGACAGTTGTTAGTGGTCATTCAACTCTTCAAATATGCAAATATTTTTGATTGGGAAAAATGAAACGTTTGCATACTCTTTCATGAAAAAGTCTCAAATTATTCTTCTACTTTGCCATCTGACTACTCTCCAAAATTACGCGCATATTTAATGACCGATTTTCGTCAATTTTATTTCCTTGCAAAATCTATTGAATTCAGCGTCTATCCTAGCTTATGAATTTACACTCATTCTATGCCTCTTCTGAAATGTTGTAAAACCAACAATTTGGCAACCATGTAGAAGAGTTTTATGACAACTATCAACGTGTTGGTATGACGCAAGTTGCCTTCAATCAACTGTTGAATAATTTTCGGTAGACCAAATTTTATGGATTTTAATATGCTGACCTCGAGATATTCTTCACCCTTAACATTCTATAAATTTGCATACAATGATATGATTTTTACTAAGCATTTAAAGCCTTCTAAAATCGAAGCAACGAAATACAATTGGGAAATAGCAACGTTATCGAACATAGTGAAAAAGCAATGTTTTTGTTGCGCTCCCTCGACTTTGCCAACTTGACTGTAAATTCCATAAAAAGTCTCCAATTTTTCTTCACCTACAGTGTTGGTTTGGTGTGAACTGTACTTTACGGCGGTCTATTTCTTGGCCGATAGTGTGTACACACGCTGCATAGATCTATTTCCTTCTTCATTATTGCATATTCGTTTCTCGATGATTGAAAGCGAATAGTGGTGGATTTTCTAAATTTGCATTGCATCGACGAAGTGTGAGAAGAGATTTTAAAATCATAACGTTTGTTTTTACACTTGGCAAAAAGCAATATTCTTGTTTTGCCGGCCACATTTAACAGGGTGAATTTTCACATTTTGGCAACCTTAAATATCTTCTGCAAGAGTGGCATCCGGTTAGATCTGAGGCTACCGAGACGAGGAACACCTAAATCCTCTTCGACGGCTTTTTCACGGAAAGAAAAGAGAATTTTTTAAGAGAAGGTTTAACTTCGCACTTTCATAAATAGACAAATTTTTCACATTTTCGTACCGAATAAACACAATTTCCTCAAAAAGTCGACCGAAAATATATAGGAGAGCACGCACACATTACCACTTTTGAGGTATCTAAGCCCCAAAGAAGCTTTAGGTCTAGCAAAGAAATTTGCTGTTTCAAGCTCTTTTATTTGCTTTCTGATGCGCATCGGATAACGAGGAAGAAACACGCGGATGATCACCAACCAATAAATATATTCTGCTGGTGACCGCATATGCCCTGAGGCACATTCATGTCTACGATATGTAAACCTTCCTATTTTTTGTTTACGCATGAAATGTGAAGATTGGAATTAACGTCCATCGTTGAAAGTAAGCAAAAAATTCAATTCAATCCAATTTAAAGCGATGAGTTGGAGTAACGCTTCGTTCATTAGGTTAAATGCTTGTTACCAACCAGAATGCATATATTTGTTGGGAATGTATTGAACCGTGTGAAAAAAAAAAAGCTAGAATTTATTATTCAGCTAGAAAATGACCAATAAAGCACACTTGACGACTTTAAAGGCACACAATGGAAGCGAGAATTGTGCGACTCGAGGCGAATTGTATCTAAAGCAAGCAAAAATATAAGACTTCAGCAGCGTTATTAGCAAATCAGAAAGCATTCTCCTTAATTTATTTACATCTGAAATTAGTGCTCCCATGTGGATGTTGTTTATTTATGAATAGCATCACACAGACTGCAAAACAATTGTGACGTATTCATTGCAAATGATAGCGTTAGCCGAAGTTCTGCTATGAACGAAGTTTGCTGACATTTTGATTGAAATAAAATTCATAAGGAAGGGGATCGATCTAAAACATTACAAGCGAAAATCAGATAAACCAACCATTTCACCGATCAGAGCATTTAAAGATACCGTTACTGCAACTTTAGAGACTTAACAACATCGATCAAGCATGAATATAGAGTGACGGAAGCATGAGGAGGGGGTTGGGGAAAGTTTATGGAAATAAGTCGATATTGCTAACACCCTAATCTGTAGCAATTCTTTTCGAAAAATGTCAGAAAGATCTAAGAATTTCATTCTAACATAGAGTTCTAGTACGCTTTCGAAGCACTTCTCTAAATTTGTAGAATAATGATGTTCAATTTCTTTTTGGAATCTTATTTCTGTTGATTTTGTCTCTTCTCGGGAACTCCTTACAAATATCCTGGATCATCTATACAGTTCTTCAAATAACATTTGAGTTGTGGTACAGCTGACTTACAAAAAAGAATTCATAAATGGGAAGAGTTTTATAAAGTTTTGTATTCAATTCTTGATTCTCAAGACAAGCAGAAGAGGAATGGGGAAGGAAGCTTGATGAGACTGTTTCCGTGGATATCACTCTAAAATATCCATGATTACTGCTATATCTCGACAGTTTCATGTAGTATATGGAATGAATTTGCGCAATGAAAAAAAAATCACATCTTCTCTATGCGTCACATTTGTTTCGGTGAATTTTTGGTTTGAATAAAAGAAAAGAACGAAATAAAAAAAAAAATGAAGCGAAACAATCTGAACGATACTATAAGAGAATGAAATTCGATAAAAAGAAAGCATTATAATACTCAACTAAAATATATTTGACAATTAAAAATCGCAACTATAAACATAAAGAAAATAAACACATAAAATCAATTAGGTACAAAACGATTCTAGCGAAACTTTCTGTAAAACTGATCAGATTTATGATGAAAATAAAAGAAACTAAAAAAAAAGCGTTGAAATCGCTAGAAAAGATAACAGGCAGTATTGTAAAGCTGATACGAACGTTTGACAGGTAGTCGCTCGAAATTCCGCATTTTCAAATTGGACCAAATACTTGAATATAAAACATCCGTTACAGGAGTGCAAAAAGGAGAATAAACTTCCGATGCCATAAATTGGTTTCGCTGATAAAAGTGACTCATTATGGATAAAATTGAGCTGATCCTCTGAAAGAAGATATTTCTCGAAAGGAACAGCAATATGCGTCCGCCTAGGAAGGCAATAGGAAAAGTAGAGAGGAACTGTACAGAAACGATGCCGAAGAATTTTTAAGATATCGTGCCAATAATTAAGGACAATTTGACGACGGACAGGGGAGGGGGCCATTGACTTATTTATGCAATACGGATATTGAAAGACTTGTCTCCGCCTCTGGTTCCAGCGCAGACGCGAATAATTTGGGATGGAGAAAAAAAAATGAATTCACAATGTTGGGCCTATAGAAAACGATGAACGTAACAATAAAATGCGTTATTAGAACACATTCTCTGCCAACTATCACATGTTGTGTAAGAGTCAACAGAGAAATGCACTACAATAACACAAATCGTTGTTAAATCGACCGGCCCTGAGGATATTACGATTTTGATTCATTGATATTCTCACTTAATGACTATATAAAGTTCTGCTGAATGAGACGTAATCGTAGGAACCGGGCGGTGCACCTCCTTCTCTGTAGTTGGCCATCCTTTGTATGCAGTATTCAGCCTGATCGGGTGGCAGTTCTCTTCTTAGCTCTTCGGCCGTTATGTATGACTGAAAATAGGAAATAATGTGAAAAAGCATTAATCGAATACAGCACTGTCGAGTTTAACCTAGCTTTCTACTTTCTAGTGTTCAAGAGTAAAGTGAGTGTCTCTTCTTGTTTGTCACCTTACTGTACAAATATGACAAACTGTTCGTCTCTCATACCCGTATTGTCTCATAATTTACTCGACCGCAGCTCGACAGAGAGTGCAGACCCTCAAGCAGACTTGGAAGACCAGACAAGTCAAGGACAGCTGATCCTTATGTGAAAGATTTCTCGAGTAACGAGAAAATATTTAAAAAAAACAATTCATGATTTCATGAAACAGATAAATGGTCTCATGAAAGGATCACAAACTGCTGTTGGTGTAAATCTGAAGAGAATAGAAAAAATTACAAGAATTACTCATACTGATATTTCTACATAATTAGCACAGCGATGATGAGCATCTAGTAGGTGACCACTGAACAATTTGAATTGAAAATAAACCTTAATGGCGATCTAATCAACATTATGCTGTGTAAATTCAGCGATCGATAACAATTTTACTGAAGTAAGAAAAAGAGTACATTTAAAGATGTAAGAACGAACCTTTCCGGACGAAAGTATTCGGAATGAGTCGATCATTTGCTCGACAGTATCTGCGTCGGCTGTTTCACGAGTCATAAAGTCGAGGAAAGCATCGAATGGTACACGTCCCATTCTATTCGGATCCACCACCGATAGAATACGGTTCATATCTTGATCACCCTGCAATGACGCTTCGATATTAATCGATCATTTCAAATTAGCAATGAATTGCAAAGTTCATCACAGCATTCCTTTTTTAAGATCCAGCAGTGATGAACACGGGAGTTAGGGGTTTATTCAAAAACTGAGTGAGCTACGAATAGCTTTATTCGAGTGACAAACATCCAGTGGCTAGAGCTTTCCAAAACGAGTTTGAACATTCTTGTTTTGGCTGTCTCAACCGCATTTCAGATGTCAATTATTTCATTTATTTCACTCAAGAATAATTGCTCCATACAAAAACAGATATTAAAATTTCATTCGGTTTTAGAAGTCGAACCGGCGATTTTTTTTTTTTTTTTTTTGATAACGACAGACAAACCACTGAGTTCATTTAAAATGGAAATTAGGTACGAACTAAAATGCGAATTAATGTCACCTCTTTTCCAGGACGGATGTTGTAACCGATTGAGATTAGACATGACTTCAATTGTTCGCTATCCAATCCTTGACGATCTTTGTCGAAGTGATTGAACGAGGCACGATATTCGTTCAATTGCTCTTCGCTGATTCCTTTGCTATCACGCATCAGAATCTGCAACGTTACTTTCATTGAAGTGAAACTATGTTTCTTCAGATGAGAGAATCTATGGAATTATCAAGGGATTCGAAACTTTTTCAAATTATCATCCATTCGAGATGTCGTTATTCGTAATAATCTAATCTTACCTCCCAATTATTTCACTTTCATCTTGAGTACACGAAGACAGTTTCTCTTCAGTGTTTTAGTTCCTTTGGAATTGATCGGCCTAGAAATGCGTTGACTCTGCCTCGACTAATATTTCGAATGAATCGTTTGAGGATGTCATTTTTTTGCATGAAGTTTTTCAATAATAACGGAACCGTATCATCAAGATGAAGTTGTCTGTTAATTGATAGTAAATCAAGTATTAACTACGAGATCATTCAATGTCTAAACTATCAAGCTTCACGCCATCATGAATATATTCAGGACAGCAAGTACCTCAGCACTAGCAGACTGCTGTATGCAATTCGTTTAAATTAGTGTTTCCAAATTACGAGACATTAGCGAAGAGAAAGAAGCACACCTGGTTTTCGCATTCGTTTATCGTTCTATTAATCGACGTCAGCAACGACTCCCAGCCAACACGTAACGACTCCATTGAGTACCGTGCGGCACGATTTTCGAAGACAAAGTTCTCTTGCATCTCTTGATTGATCTTCTCCAGCTCATCCAGATTCGGCTTGTATGAATGAGCCTGAGCAATGAACACCATGAATCAGATAGTACCCTTTAGTGTCATTATTACATAAACATCAGTGCTAAAACGTTGACGATTACACTGAATCCTAACATGCGGACGCTCCACAGACCTCAAGCTGCTTACTTCAATTTCATTTGTTCAGCCTCTCATCAACAGTATTTAAAGATGACGAATGATATGCAAATCAGCCACGTATTTAAATTCACTAAAACAGATGGGAAACAGGAAAGCAACATGACTTTGCAAGTAGAGGAGATTGCGTGGCTGAATAGTCACTATCCACACAGCCCTTCTAGCGGAAATACATTTTATGGATGAAAAACTTGACTTATGAAGTTTGAAGTTGACCATATTCATGAAATGGCTACAAACCTGCTGCTGGATATTACGAAGTTGGCTGATAGCGTTTTCAAGACTGCCTCGTCCACCCATCCCAATGCCAAGAACATTCTCGAGTTGCCGTTCCAGCCATGGACCTGCCGTGTTCGCTTTCTCGGCGAACACCTGTCGTAGACGTTCATTACCTGCAATGCTCAGCTATGTGTTTATATGATCGCTACGAAAAAATGCAGAATATTTCTAACGTCTTGGGAGAGTGATCTGTGATATCTGTGAAAGAGCTAATGCTGCAATGTGAAGATATTGATAATCATACCTGCAAAAAAAAGAAGAATCCTAAAAGCTAAAATTTGCATAATTCCGGACTACACATTTTCCTACAAAGTCGCATTCAAAAATACGTTCTTCAACGGTAAACGACCGTTTGGTTACTTGCACTTATTTTGGCCATATGATCCTCAATCATCCATAATTCTTAAAAAGAGTGACCAATAGAAGCGAAATTGGATTGACGGTCAACTTGGAGGGGATGTTATAATCGGTAAATTCTACTGTCCCAACGATAACTCGTTCACAAACTGAGCTGATGTCTCCCAGTCTAAACTATCAAGCTTCACGCCATCATGAATATATTCAGGACAGCAAGTACCTCAGCACTAGCAGACTGCTGTATGCAATTCGTTTAAATTAGTGTTTCCAAATTACGAGACATTAGCGAAGAGAAAGAAGCACACCTGGTTTTCGCATTCGTTTATCGTTCTATTAATCGACGTCAGCAACGACTCCCAGCCAACACGTAACGACTCCATTGAGTACCGTGCGGCACGATTTTCGAAGACAAAGTTCTCTTGCATCTCTTGATTGATCTTCTCCAGCTCATCCAGATTCGGCTTGTATGAATGAGCCTGAGCAATGAACACCATGAATCAGATAGTACCCTTTAGTGTCATTATTACATAAACATCAGTGCTAAAACGTTGACGATTACACTGAATCCTAACATGCGGACGCTCCACAGACCTCAAGCTGCTTACTTCAATTTCATTTGTTCAGCCTCTCATCAACAGTATTTAAAGATGACGAATGATATGCAAATCAGCCACGTATTTAAATTCACTAAAACAGATGGGAAACAGGAAAGCAACATGACTTTGCAAGTAGAGGAGATTGCGTGGCTGAATAGTCACTATCCACACAGCCCTTCTAGCGGAAATACATTTTATGGATGAAAAACTTGACTTATGAAGTTTGAAGTTGACCATATTCATGAAATGGCTACAAACCTGCTGCTGGATATTACGAAGTTGGCTGATAGCGTTTTCAAGACTGCCTCGTCCACCCATCCCAATGCCAAGAACATTCTCGAGTTGCCGTTCCAGCCATGGACCTGCCGTGTTCGCTTTCTCGGCGAACACCTGTCGTAGACGTTCATTACCTGCAATGCTCAGCTATGTGTTTATATGATCGCTACGAAAAAATGCAGAATATTTCTAACGTCTTGGGAGAGTGATCTGTGATATCTGTGAAAGAGCTAATGCTGCAATGTGAAGATATTGATAATCATACCTGCAAAAAAAAGAAGAATCCTAAAAGCTAAAATTTGCATAATTCCGGACTACACATTTTCCTACAAAGTCGCATTCAAAAATACGTTCTTCAACGGTAAACGACCGTTTGGTTACTTGCACTTATTTTGGCCATATGATCCTCAATCATCCATAATTCTTAAAAAGAGTGACCAATAGAAGCGAAATTGGATTGACGGTCAACTTGGAGGGGATGTTATAATCGGTAAATTCTACTGTCCCAACGATAACTCGTTCACAAACTGAGCTGATGTCTCCCCCATGCGCATTTGTGTAAAGCATATAAAAATCTGTAATGCAACAATGTTCCTCTCCCTCTATTGTACGATGAGAGTGTAAATAAGAGGGAAAATCTCGAAGACGAAAACGACAAAACTTATGGTTGTAATGTTTAAAAAAAACCGACGGGGTTGTTAGATAAGTTGTTGTTTCTAGAAGATATTATATGCAACATAATTGCAACAAGCATTTCAAACTTGAAACAATGTCACAGAATATTGCATTAAAATGAAGAATGGCCGTAAAATTAAACGTTAAGGGATATGGTGAGATACGCATTACGCATATAACAGATAAGAAATATTTGCACATCACTTGACTACGTATGTTTTAATAGAGATATTCGAATTTCATAGCGCTTACTTTGCTGCCTGTGTAATTCTTGTTGAAGTTGTGCATCCCTTTTGGGAATTGCTTGTTGCACTTCTTGCCATTTTCGACGAATCTCAGCACCCGATAGATCTGTATATGGATTTCTTAGCAGCTCTCTATCGAGATTGTTTTGCTCCACTAGACGTGCAATTTCCTATAATTTTATTGAGTCATCTCAACGATATATAACGATTTAGTAATTCAATAATTAAATAAACACTGAAGAACTGTATGTTTTCCTCAAGAAGATTTTGCTGCTCAAAGAATAAATCGAAAATGCGCATAGAAGTATTTTCAATGAATGCAGATGTGAGCTTTTACAACGAAGAGAGAGAAAGAAAATTAATAACTCAGCAAAGAGGTTGGGATTAACATTTTCACACCCGCCTAGGAAATTAAAGCCAATGACTGTATTCCTTCACTCGAAAAAATTTTCAGAAAACCATTAATAGAAGGCTTGCGAGATGTCAAGTTTTAAAGCAGATTCATCGATGAACACTTTATTCTTCTAATTGATCGTAAAATTCTCAAAGCAAAGGCGCTTTTTCAAATTTAACCGTGAGCATAACTTTAAGAACCTGTTCGATGCCGGTGATGTTATGGAATTCAGTATCCGCATCACCGATTGTCGCCTTGAACTGATTATGAGCGGAAACAAGATCCTGAATCTCTCGCATTTCGTGCACAATCACCAAATCAGCAAGGTCTTCGCGCGCACCATCAAGCCTGTAAACAAGAGTTAATCATAATCACATTGGATGATACACCTCTGAACATAGCAAGAATTTCTATGCTCATAGGTTAGGTTGACACAATGAGTAAGGAGAAAGGGGTGGGAGCTGATAACGACACTATAATTAAACTTAATGCGAGGAAAGAAGCATCTGCTTATGCTTACAGCCTATCATAGAAAAGGGAGGTGGTACCGCATCCCCTATCCTTCCTCCAAAGAGAAGGAGAGCTTTGCTTTTGTTTAACCCACTGCTGCCATCCCATTTACAGAAGGTCAGCGAAGTGACCACGCATAATGTTTTGCGAATCATTTCTATAAATTCACTTTCGGTGATTATATAGACAGATATTCATACTGAGATTAAAAGGGAAGGGTGGTGATGAACATTAAAGATAGTCAACGGGAAATTACTTTGACGATAGGACGAATGCTGATAGAAATGGAGAAAATGGGCTCTCAATCTCTAAGAATGTGCAACGGTGTATTTACGGCTCGGCTCTTAACAAAAGCGGGTATATTTTCCACAATGTTTTCTGAAGTCAAATGAAGTTAGCCACACATCGCAAAAAAGGAAAGGTGAAGGAAGGGTTGGGGGTGGCTTGAGCGATTATTCATGTAGATAGCAGGCGTATGTTGTTAAGAGAGTTAACGCATACAAATTTATCATCGTAGCAGCACGATCGCAACAACCCTTAATGCATCCTGAAGAAATCCAGAGATGCGCTGTAAAATTATTTGCCTTGATAGCATCACAACATATCTTCTCAGTGGAGCACAACAATACAACTCCGGCGGATAACGGCAAATGAGTACAAATTACAACAGCTGATCCATATACCTCGGAAGACGGAGACCGAGAAAACAAATGTTTTCAGTCTCTCCACCAAAAACGACAAACAGCGGCAATACCCCCAATAACTTGTTGTTTCAATACTCTGTTCTAAAGGGCATAGTGCCATTTCCGCTACATGTTTATTGAACCACCAGCTCGCATTACAAGGTTATTCTCACTCCCATGAACTAAAGTCGCTGAAATGATGAGGATGACCTCAAAGATAATCAACCGAATCTGTGCATAGCACATTTTAAAGCCTTAAAATTTATGCAAATTTCGATATATTTATTTTTCAAGACAAGTGTTTAGTCTGTGTAACAATTAACGAACCAATTGTTGAATGGAGCGGCTCGTTTCGCGAAGTCCAAATAAAGCCTATCGAGACGTTCGGCAATCTGCTCAGCTTCCTCGAGATGCTTACGCCTCTGTTGCGTAAGTGAGCCCAAACGATCCCACTGATCGCAAATTGCCTAAATTTTATGCAAATTTCTTTCAAGAAATTCATTTTGTCAACAAGCCTTTCCGGACATATTGATGCAAAAATGAAAATGCAAAATTTGGATCTGTTTCTATAAAGAGAAATCATTTTCAAGATGAAACGAATGCGACGCTCTGAATCTTGCAAAGAAGGACCACAATTCATAATAACTTTGCGTAATAAATAGAAAAAAAAAAACGTTCCTCTATATTGTTCCTAATTTAAAAAAGAAGCCGCATAAAGAATTTCTGCTGAAACTCAGAGACAAGCCGTGAAAGATTTATAAAGACGAAGAAACGAGGATGCGTCGGGAGTACGTTGCGGGCAGCAGTGGAATTAATTGAGAGTTTGAAATGTGATTGCATTCGTAAATATAGCTTTTTTTGCTTGGAGGGAACTCTCCATTCTCAGCTGCACCATTTTTCACAAAGAATGTATCATGCAATTTATTTGACTCCTGTGTATGACTGACAATAAATTTCAGGAACTTCCAAAAAGAAAATGAACAAAAAAAATAAAACTTGGAATTTTTAAATGCCGTGACAGTTCGTAAAAATTTCTATCTTTGGTTTGTTTTGTTGTCTTTTCAAATTTCCACCTACAAAGCGCACAGATATGTGTATAGGTGTACGCATAGTTGACTCTCTGTATTCTCATAATATGTTTTTCAAAATTCGAAAAAAGCACGGAAAATAATGAGTAAATCGAAGAAAATGCAGTGAAGGCAAGAAAAAAACAATAATTATTGACATAAATAACCCTCATGAATTGCTACTTAATTAACAAACAAGAGAAAACTGTATAAGCCAGGTATTTGAGAAAGATAGAAGGTAGTTCATAGGCTTTCTCTCAGTGAACGTGTTGACGAAAGTCATGCCCGAAAACGAAAATATGGGCAATTAGGGCGGAGTTTTCCTGTCGATTTCCAGCTCCCATCACGGAGAAAAATATGCCCATTACCACTCTTAGTGAAAGCAGTATTAAACGACCTCTTATTATCATTTTTTTCTTGAAAATATGAATTTTTCTGCGTGTTCATGAGACAATTTAGATTATATATTTCCAAAACATTGTCAGAAAGAGGCAATTCTAGAAGTAGTGACACCACACTTGAAGAATTTACATTGAAGCTTAAGCGATGCAATTTTTCGCAAGTGAATTCTCTTCTAAGAATCTTTACCAGTTTTGCCATGAAACTTTTTCCACCAAAATTCGCCTAAGAGCAATTTGCATTATCAGTTAAAATGCTTCGATTGTTTGCCGAATTTTCTAGGCTATTTAAATGATTCAGCTTAAACGATTCGCTTAAAGAGCTGTCTAAAAATTCCGAGACCTTGCCACAAAAGTTCCGCTTCTGTCGATTTTAGCATGCATTAATTTGTAAGCTAAAATAATTTCAACAGGATTTTAACCTTGCATCTGGAATTGATCGCTGCAACGTTGGGATATCTGAGATTGTTGAGTTCACGGGCGATTGCGGCGATTTGTTCAACTCTGTCTTGATGTGCTCCCAAATCACTTTCGAACGCTTCGTGACGCTTACGCAGCGCCTGAAAGTTGTTATTCATAATGTGTTCACATTTGAGCACTTCATTTTCAATCAAACATGATCCACTGCATCTTCTTTTAAAAAAGACATGTTTAACTATGTGATATCTCTTTCCGTAAGTTATGCACACTCCCTTCCGCTTCGTTGAAAACAAAGGTGTACCTTAGAAAAAATGCTGCAGGAAAATACGTGTTTCCACCTTTAAGGATTTTTCACGACTTCCTCGGTATCATCCCGGTACATAAAATATATTCCTGAATTCAAAAAGAAGCAACCGCAACATGGAAATTTTGTGAAGATTATCAAAGCAGTTCTAATACTGCAGGAAATGACGATCGTAGAATGACGACCACAGTCTCATTTTTGCATTAAAACAAAAAAGACTGAAAGCCATCCTCACCTCTCATGTTATTCTGGATCCCTTTCTTTAGATGATATATAAATATTTCCGATAATTAGTTTTATTCAAGAGTTGTTTTATTCAAAAGATTTATTTGAAGCACTTCCATTCAGACAACGTTTATTCAGACCTTAATTTTGTAGAGACCTGACGAACGCCAATCCTGTGAACGAAGTGCCTCCTCTTTACCTTGTGCCCATTCTTCATGCAGATTACACTTCCGACGGAATTTCTCTGCCAGATGTTCCAATCGCTCCAAACTGAACATATCACTGTTCAATTTCCCGTGAAGTATCGAACTGGGTAATCTGCCATCTATTCTACCTCATAGTAAAGCAGTGCTCAGTTTATACTAAAATTCTCTACACTCAATTTCAACCAACCATTTCTATTCAACCTGAATTTTAACAAGACATATTTACGCTATGAAAATATTTTGAATTTTCGATTAAATGCAACACAAATATTAAATGGAAAATATTCGGAAGAAAAAGGGAAAAACTAAATGAGAAATAAAAATCTCCTTAAGCTACCAAAACTTTGAAATATTTGCATAAAACCATTGATAGCTAGTGAAAATTTGAAAAAGTTTTCATCGAATCGTTTACCGCATCATTTCATTTAGTAACCACTCTTCGAATCCTTTCTCTGAATCCTCAAGCCCACGCCAAGCTGCGTTGATATCCTGAAATGCTAAATTACTAAGCAAACATTAATTAATAGCATTGCTATATTCATTCATATGGTATAGTTCTTTTAATGAAAAATCCCATTTCATCCCAGCTCCATTGATTGATGGTCATTTTTTTACTCAATAGTATTCAGTACTTAACATCTATGCTTATCTAAAACACTAAGCGGACACCAGCTTCATATATGACTCAACTGCTCCCATAGAACTCAACCACAAGCACTAAAGAAGTTACGCTCACAAACTGTTTACTTTAATTTCAGCTTATTTATATTGAACAACAATGCGGCATACCTTAATAAGATGCCCTTCGGTAGGCATGAAGGCAGGTCGGTTGCTGAGACGAAGTTTCGTTTGTAAAGTGTTGAAGAGTGTTTCGAGTTTGCCTTTCTCCTCAATTCTTGGTGGTTTCTCACGGCGACGATAGTTTCTGAAGTCTTCGAGTTTCTTCTGGACTACATCAAGTGTATCATCAGATGATCGATTCGATAGCCATGGCATCCATCGACGAATCCAAGCCAACAGCTAAATTTCGATATCATATTACATCAAATGAAGAATTTGATTTAAGAAACAAATCGCTAATAATTCGAAAAGATTATGGAATATTTAAATGGAATTGTTACTCGATGTAAGTCGCCACATTATATATAACGATGATCTCAAAAGGAACTTCCACCAATGTGATCACAAAAGTAACGATCGCTTGCTTCATTAACATCTCATAGGTGATAAGCTCGAGCTGATTTTGCCGATGGCTTTTGATACAAATGGGATTTAGAGCTGAGTATTTACAGCGAGAATGCAGAAAAGTTGCGATGACTAAGGATGACTTCAAAGTTAAGCTTTCATAACCCATTTCAACTTATGCGTAATAATATAAAAATGTTAGGTAATAAATAGGTTTTCAAGTTGCATTGAAAAATATAGCAAATTTGTAAAAATCGAAATTCCCTATTGCCAATGGGATGAGCAAATTTATCAGAAAAGACAAGTTGATCTCAACAGCAATAGTGCACAGAAAGTGTCATCTAAAATAAGACATACATCACTAGCGAGATGTTCGTAATCTTCCATCATCTTTTCGTTCTCTTGATTTACCTTCAATACGCGACCAATTCTGTGTGCTGCCGTTTCTGCCTAAAAATTTCTTCAATATAAACCTTTCTCAATAAACCAATAATAAACTTCAGTCATGAAGAAAACAAAAAAATTCATTCCAAATACAAACAAAAATTTAATTAGTGAACATGGAATTGTCATCTCAGCAACCGATCGTCGAAATCCGACAACTCTACGAACTATTTCGTAAGCGAACAATTCTCACTAATCGAATTTATGACACTGTCATATATTTGCGAATAGAGGACACAATATTTGGAGAGAGTGCAGTCTTCGAAATGAAGAATAAAAAATCATTTAAGATAGTACTCCCCTTCTGCACAGGCCGTTTCAGATCTTTCACTGTTCTGAGATTTTTTTGGCTGTGTTCTTGACGAATGCTACAGTCACATTAACTTTTTTACAATTCATTGGTGCAGTTAGTTACTTTTTCAATCAATGGTTTTGGCAGCTAACAGCAAAAATTATTATATCTCTTTTTTTGGATCAAGAACTTAGTCTTTTATCCGTTGCATCCACAGAATTCTCTTTTTTTAATGGATGAAACGAAACTCCGATGGTTTCTATTTGAAAATTAATGATCATTTCAGAATCACCAAACAAATTCGTTGCTTAGAAAAATGCACTGGTATGAAATTTAATATTATAAAGATGAACATATTACGAACCTTATGCATACCAAGGAAACAGTGGTAATAACTCGACACATAGGTCATTACAGCTTTCTCATCAGGTACATTGTTAACCATATCTGCAAACGCTGGTTAGCTGCAAGCACACCAACACACACAAAACTAAACCATCACAGTACACTCACAACAAACTTAAGCTGTGGAGCAACAAAAAAAAAACCACAAACAACATAACTCATAAATACATACACCGATGATTAAATATTAAAGAGCAGACAAAATTAGGAATATACCCTGGAATCAGAGAGGAGATTTACCAACCTTTCCGGTCCCTAAGGTTAGAGAAAGGAAACAGTGGTTTTCCTTCGGAAAGAAAATTATTTTTTGTTAATACAGCATGAACCGAGCGGAAATTCAAAAGCGATTTGTTCATTGTTCATACCACACACAAACAAGCTCAACCTGATGTCCACCACGGAAAGCATGGTAGAAGCACGAAACGTATGTCATTATGGATTTCTCGTCCGGTTTTTGGCTGTAGACAAGATCTGAATAAGGTAACAATTTGGAGACAAATAATAAGGGTGTGGGAATAAAGAAGAATTACTAACGCTTCACAAACTCTTTTGTTTTGGTTACTGGTTATTGAAAAATTATAAAACTAATGGAAAAATCTTGCGCCGATGAAGTTCGAGCAGCTGAGCCGAAAATTATTCAATTAGAACGAAAATATAGATAGATGTGATTTTGCGTCTGCTATGTAATATGTTGGCCTATTTTCTCAGAAATAAATTTCCATCACTTGGCCCTTCTTCTAGCGATGAAATATCACCAAATAAATAAAAAAGTTTTCAACTTTGAGAAATTGCGAATTCATCTTTTTCAGTGAGCAGCCGAAACTCAATTCCATCCATTGAAATTTCATTCAGAATTATGTTAGATGATTTCCCAAAGGAGTTCAATCGCTTGTAAATAAAAAACATCCAACAGAAATGCTTTCATAAGCGACGGGAACAAAATAAAAATAATCGAAACGTGCTTCCCACAGAAACAATCCATGAATTCTCTTGTTTAGTTTATTCTGCAATACATTAAAGTGTAGTATTTTAAGAGCACTTTGATGTAAACGAACCTTCAGCATCAAGCATACGCGGTATATCGAGATACTTTTCGGCCACGTCGAATGCTAGATTGAGATTGTGGATTGGATCTCCTTTATGCAGCTTGGAATAGTCGATTAATTCAGGACGATGACGGTGAATGAGCGCACAGAATGCCAGTCCGTCTTTCCAGCTGAAAAAAAGGACTTTGCAGATTACTTGAAAGGACAAAAAAAGGATTTTTTCACAGATCAAATCATTTACTAGGTCGTTTTTTATATCAGTATTTTGTGGAGTATGATATGCACGTTTCAGCCAGTGATAACTCATCAAACAGTGATAGCTTGCCAACGAATATTGACGCTCATGATCATGAAACAAAAGATCTTAGTGAAAAATAAAAGTCCATTTCAGCGTTTCCAGATGAGCCGTATACAAAAAATTCATTTGCATATCACAACTTGAAAAGAAAAATTCAGAGGAAATCTTGCATATTGCTCGAAAGTATCTTACTTATTTGAATTTTGTCATTTCAGATTAGAATTTCAAAGTAAGAAAAGCATTTATTCAATTGTGCTTACCCTCAGCTCCGATTGACACTAACTTCACGCCTTTACTTTCGATATATTCGAGAGCTTTATTAACGTTTGCGATTTTGTGGAATCGCATTTTGCCTCTATCAGGACGTGGCAATGGTTCACCGGATATCACCTCCAGAAGTAGCATCAGCTTCAATCCTAAAATCAATAAAATCACAAGCCTCGTTCATATTTATCTCTTCTCACACATAACAGAACGCTGTTTATTTTTTCTCAGATAAAATAGAACCTATCATATTTAATGCAATTCGAAGACAAGATGCAGATGCGCAGTAATCTAGAATCGAATAAATAACCATCAGGATATGCGTTTTTCTTGCCAATCCTTTTCGATAATTTGTGTCCGAATTCCATAGTTATTTGCAGGACATCGAATGAACGAAAACTTTTTTCTAAACAAAACAACTGGCAATAGAGAAATGGGAAGTATCACATGATTGCCCAGCGATGATTATTGAAAATGACTGCGGATGAGTGAAAGTTTCTTTAGAAGAATACTAATTTTAAGGAAAAAAGTACAGAAATTATCAGAAAATGAGCAGTTGTAAGGTAACCGAATTCAATAACGGCTCGCAATGGCTCACTTCAATAAATATATTTCGCTTTGAAAACCTTATACGATAAAGCTCTATAAGAGTGATAGCAAATTGCTAAATCCGACTGAATCTGAGATTATGAATAAGCAGCAGCTGAAGATTATAACAGCTAAACTTCATAGATGTAGCCTTCTATAGAATAATTGGAAGTATCACACAAAAAAAAAACCAGAACAAATACAACATTCTGGAACACTAGGATGGAAAAAAAAGACGAGATTTTTTTTTTTTTTGCAATAGAACACATAAAAACATAAAAAGGGTGATGAAATTTGGTGTGAAGATGATATCGGCTTTTTAAAAAAAATACTTTCATCACTTAAGACGGTGGACTTATATTGTTTCAATTTTCTGGGTAAGATTTCGCTAGAAAGCGAAAAAATTCAAACGAATATTCGTTATTTTTGCTGCGCATATTCTTAAACAAATTTTTCGTGAATGTTCATCTGCAATTTATTTAATCGTTAAAAGCACTTATGCCTTTTATTTAAATTGAATTAAGAGTACCATTTCTGAAGTCCTCCTCGATCACTTCGATGCTCGTACCCGCCTTTCGTAAATGACTGTTGCACCATGCTGTGAACGTCTGAAATACAAATTGCTAATGTCATTGTCAGCAGAGAAAATCTTTGTTAGAATAAGGATTAATAAGTGAATAATTTTTGAAGGACGGAACATCTATAAGTGATTAGCAAAAATAAGAAAAACCCTTCTCAATGGCAATATTACGTGTTAGAAAATTCGTTCATGAAATTTTCCATATTCTTTCTCCACTTAAGGCCGACTTATTCAGCAATATTGGGCAATGGTAAATATATTTTCATCGGCAGAGGAAATTTTCTTCACTTATGATTCTCTCTTCAAGTGGCCATTTGTGAAGCTGCCAGAGAGAGAAACTGGCAAACAACTAAGGATGACATTATTCAACCACAAATCATAGGATTATTCAACCTATCGGAATCTGAACAATCACCAATCTATCGTTGCGTCAAATATTCCCCTCAGTGGAGTGAAAAGTTGAAAACTGGAATAAACAAGAATATTCAGTAAATTTTGAAGTGGAATATATTCATCTGGTGAATGAATATTAGCACCAACAAAATTGGGCGAAACTTTTAATTACATAGCGATACGAATAAGAGGATTAGTTCGGTAAATGATTGAGCATTTAGAGCAGTGCTTGTGTTTACAATTAATTTTGTCCATATATTTGGTCATTAGCAAATTTGAAGCCGATGAATTCCTTGAAAGTTTGTTCTCAACAATATTTCTCAACAATCACATCGACAGCTATGATATAATGCGGCCAAGTTTTGGTCTTTCGAGACTCAGACTGCTAAAACATCGAATAACAACAATGCATATACTGAGAGAAGGCTCATCGTCTGATTATTAACACAAACAAAACATAAGTGCAGCTAGAAATATTAGCAAGCTGTTTTCGTCAACAAATCTCGCTCTCCTCTTTCCCCTCCCACTCTATTCCCTCCGTTAGGCTTCTCATTTGAAAGATTCCTCTAAATATTGTCATAGACAACGTTTGTTCGTGCTTGTCGGTATGATATCTGTGGAAAGGTGCAATGAAATGAAAGATATGCAAACACTGTATCATAAAATGCAAATGATTTGCGAAAGATGCAATTCAAATGGCGCAAATGCAAACGGTACGGGTCAGCGACATCACTGAATGATATTAGTTTCGCGTATTCTGTTACACTCTGCCAATGCAAACCGTTGTAAATTCCAAACGGAAAGGGAAGTGGTCGTGTCTATGGAGATAGCTATGAAATCAGTGCAGCTACAAACTTCAAGCTAAGGAACCATTGAACCGTTGAAGGTATTGCAACAAAAAATTAATTCGGGAACCAATGAAGCTAAGGCTACGGAATTTTGCGGATAGAATATAATTGCAGTGTTGCAGGCCGTTTATGAAGGCCGGCAAAAAATCATCGGGTCGTTTGAACTCGAAAAAGTTGCCATTTGTACATCAAAGATTCTGTATTTCCTGGCCAGTTTTACAACGGACAGAACCTTCTTCTGAGCGAATAAATGCGCTCCTGGAGAAGATGGAAGCAGAAAGATGAAAAGTTTTTCTAAATGCTATACAGCTATTGATGATATAGTTGATAGGATATGAAGGCAACGTTGCGAACCTTTTTCTGTTGCTTCTCCCAAGCAGGGTCGAGAAGGCCTTCACGATCCCATTCCTCTTCTTGCTGCGTGTAGTCGTAACCCGGCTGGTTGTAGCTGTTCGCTGGCTGATGATAGTAGTCCACCATTGTATCTATGAATGGACCCTCTGAGAGCACGTCTAGAAATTGCCTACTCATTAATTGGTTCACTAATTGCCAAACGCACCATCGCATCTCATAAGGCAATCAACAATGCACATCTTTACTACTATGGAACCTGAATTGCAAAATCGTGTTTCGAAGATGTGAAAACGGTCATCTATAATTCTGCAAGTGCAACAATTCAATTAAGCTTAACTTTCAATCACAACTCATCAGGTCAATTCATATTTCAGCCGCAATGGATCAAGTAAGTCGAATAATCCAGGAAGCAAGTGGTACTGGACAATAGGGCTTGCACTAGTCAATATCACTGAGGCCCATCAACAATTAACACCGTATTGCATCTCGAGGTGTCGTTCTTATATATACAATGGACTATGGCGTCGGAAAGACTCGGTAATAAAAGTCATTTTTAGTGCGTAGCAGCTAGTCAACGCGTTATCTCTGTACATAGATGTGGGTATAGTTAGTATGAGTGGGCGATGGTCATGAGGAGGGTAGGTAGTGGTCATGAGAGGGAAAGTTTCAGGTCAACCTTTAAAATCTTCCGGTCGCCCTCTCAAAATTAGTGGTCTACGGTGGTCATGAGGAAGTGGGCAGTGGTTATCAGGGAGTGAGCAGTGGTCGTGGTGGTGTAGATGATGGTCATCAGGGGAGGGGCGGTGGTGTGTATCGTGGTTATCAGATGATGGGAGGTGATCATGGTAAAGTGAAGGGTCAACAAATGTAGAGAGTTATGTGAATTTGAAATTGAACATGAGAAAAGCAAGTGAAAAAAAACAATTCCTGCAAAATTTGTAATGTTACCTAATGTCCTCTCCTTATTTCCAGTGAAAAAGGAACTAGCTACAGATCTGAAGATTTTGGCCATATGTAAATAAGCACGAGGATGAGCAAACAATTCTGGGAGCTGTGAAGAAAAAACACCGGGAAATGCAATATTTTTCTAACGGTCATTGGCATAAAAATAAGATCTTTGACAATCCTTCAATTCACAAGTGGCAAATTCCGATTTGGTAACAAAGCAATAGAATGTAGGAAAAATAAGTTCATAAGCTGAAAGTGTTGGAAGCATTCACTTGCAAAAATTTGGTGAATTCGCAGCAATTTGTAACACTTTATGGGAATCGGGATGTGACAGCGCCTGTGTTATAAACAGAATGAATGCTGCAGCTTATTAAGGTCCTAAGAAATAAACAATGAAAAGAGTTTATTGAAACACTTCAGCATTCAGTTCAAGTGAATGAAGCAAACAATATTGATGATAGTAGAAATGAGGTCATCTCCTATTTTTCAAAACGTTTGAAGGGGGTGGAAGATGTTCCTACAAGTACCACGCTAATGCAATGAAAATACTGAAATCCTAGCTCAGTGTGAAAATTAAGTGCAAATTTCACGTGCTTCATTCACGAATAATAGGATACCAATAGATGCCTCAGGCATAGGTCTAATGCTGTTTGGAAAAATACGACAGTTGGAACAACAGAAGATTATGAAATAATAGTAAGGTGAACAATCGCAAGATGAGTGCATGAATAATGCGTTGGAGACCCAATAAAGTGCACGTGCCCGCAATGAAGTGGACAATGTTAAAGAACCTTACAAAACCACAGATAGGGGCACACTGATAAGGCACATGGCGATCTATAATCAGCTTATAAACAGCTTAACTCGACGTGAATTGGAGCACTTATGTTGAAGTGAGCACATAAATAACATCGCAGTTTTAGTCATCGGTTGTGAGAGTTATTTCCCGACTGCTTATGTCTGAAAGATTGACGAATGACCACTGTCCGCTTCATGCGTCGCATTTACGACTGTGACAACAATGAAATTGCGTGATTTCGCATACCGAAGATGAAAAAAAAAACGATCTATGAACTAGAATCAACATATATTTATGCTATAGTTATATAAAAAGTAAGCAGTTCTTCGCAAAACACAATTATGCTGTGAAACACTTTTGCGAACCACGTCTTCTGTCATATTTTCGTTATACCGATCTTGGTGCAACAGTAATTTTAAAGTACAGTTTATCCTACTTTTCCTACGACGTTCTTGTCTTGTCTCGCTGAGTGAGATAGCATATTCTCCTTCAATTTATGCAAGATAAACATTAAACATGATGATTTTGAAAGAATTCCTGGTGCTCCCTGTGCCATAGCTCCTCGCCAAAACCCATAGTGGCTTCACAAAGTTCCTCGTTCCATGACTGCCTAGGAAGCAATGAACCTCTTTGGTAGAGGTGTCTCAAACCAGCTTGTCTTTATTCTTGAACTTGATGGGGAATTCCTTGTACTCCTGCATATTGTTTGTCTGCAGTCCCATTAGGACATGGCCTTTGCGTCAGGTACTCCCCACCTGATAGTCTTCACAGGCAGCATAATCGGCTAAAGCCTGTCTTATACATGGTAATACGACTTCTTGATGTTCGTGTCTCAGATGCAAAAATAGCGAGAAAGCCTGATAAAGTCGCCTTGGGAAACTGTAATAAGTGCCACTGTTTTGAAGTTTCCCACTGCAGTTGTCATATCCAAAGGTGTTCAGCGAGTTCTCCAATCCGTTGAAATCCTATTCGCGACGCATCCGGAGAAGCAATGGAAATGATGAATTGACCGCAAGCATGGGGAAATTTATCGGCCGAATATCATTCATTTGGACGGAATTTAGTTGCAATATTCTGGAAAATGAGTCAATTCCAAGATGTCACCCTATCAGTGATGAAAGAAATGTTTGCTAGAAATATTAGCTCTTTTTTATAGTTTTGAGATATCAGCATCGGGAAATGATATTCAATGCATAGGTACAAGAAGGAGAATTAGCTGCAATGTGATCGAAAAAAAGGCAATAATTATTTTACAGAAATAGCCAGAAGAAGGAGCGCTCAGAATGCGCAAAAAAAAATCTAAAAAATTTGGTGGAAGCTCCAAAACAAACGCACAAATAAAGTCTTAAAGCAACATATTTGTGCTGACTGTGAAGTCGCCGGGTGCAAACAATGTTAGGATGCTTACAGTAAGGACGGTTCATTAAGCTGCAACAATCGACGAATAATTCAACAATAATAAAGCCATTTGGAGCGTTTGTATAATCAGTCATATTCATATTAACATCCCGGATATCATATACCTATGATTGAAACATTGATAGTCGAAGAATAATCTGCGCTGAATTCACGACTATGATTGCTTTCCATATACACTAAATGTGAATCAAATCCTCAGATTATCTTCTCGAAGTTCACGAACTCCATTTCAATAAACCTTATTAACTCAGAGTAGATGGATGTCAACTCATTTTCGGATGTTTATCAACAACTGAACACAATATTCAAAGCATCAAACGAGGCGCTATAGAGTGCCCATATCAGTCGCTAACGTTTATATATAAGTCAATAGGTCATCAATATTGCGTACATTATTCATGTGCATATAAACCAATGGGCGAATTGTTCTATGTGTAGAAAGAAAATTAGAACTAATATCAGATTAGAAGTTCTTATGCACTTACTAAGACTCCGTTGAGTGGAGTCTGCCAACCACTCAACGACAGTTACAGCAAATATGAATACAACTCAATGAATTGCATCAATATGCATAAAATATGCAATATATGAATTTCTGTTTTTGTCTTTTTTGATTTTATGAAACCCTTAAGATATTTCTGCAACATTAAACCACTAGATGACATTCAATCCACCACTCGCTTTGCTTAGCCTGCAATTAGTGATAGTACAAGTCTAAGTAAGCACAGTAAAGAACAAGTCGTAAAACATCTTTTCAACAGGAACCCCCTTCCTCTTCCTCACCTTTCCATCCCCTCCCCCCAGAAATGAGGAATATGAAAGGTAATAATGAGGAACAGTTATAGTTCTGAATATGTATGCCACCTAGTGAAGTATTGTTAAGAAAACTAATAAGTAGACGATGGCATAAAACCGAAAATATTCGATCCGAAAACGTAAAAATTACTCAGCCATACATAAAATTGCGCTGAATAATTCCATTCGTTGAGTGAAGGTGTCGTATGCGTAGGCGGAACCGACGAAGAGTGTCAATATATAAAAGTGTATTCTAAACAGAAGGATAGAGGTGATGAAATTGTTAAATTCTGTGATGCGAAGGGAATGACCATTAACGAGAGAAAGGCAACAACAATCCTGCCACCCGACTGGTCCACTAACAATAGATACTCTCACTTTCTGAATCTTTTTGGTATGGTCCATATTTGACGTATTTGCATTATTCATTCTTGTATGGGTCAACAATCGTAGTCCATTACTACGATTAATAATCGCCGTAATTAGGTTGTCGCATGTGCTCTGCAATGATGAGCTAATACGTACAATTCCTATAGTGAACAATACAATGACCACAATCTATACGCTCTTGAAGATTGATTTCGCTTAGATATGTGTCAATGATGGATGCGAAGGGTAGGGAACTGGGTTGGAGATTGGCGATCAACTTGGAGGTTATAATCTCGAACGATACACAGAGGAAATTTTTGATAGAAGGCAGTTGAAAACCTCAAAGTGCGCTTTACGTATACGCGAACGTGTGTATAGTTTCAACAATGTTCACCTAATCCCAACAACTGAGAGTGGACGGTTTTTAGGCAGTAAATAGACTGAAAAGAATGAAAAAAAAGTCCACGCAGTACAGAACTGAGGACTAATCTTCCTTCTTCAGGATTCCGCACCTCTTTCGGAATCTTTTCGGTTATTCCCTCGTCAGGTACATATTGTGCGGCCTCGATCTTTCTATAATGCTTTTGCAATGCACCTGTAGGACATAAAACTGCCTATGGTACGACGTGATATCATAATACGTTCCAATATATGCATATATTGCTACCGTTGGAGAGAATTTCTACCGTGGCTAGCAAAGAAAGAAGAAGAGCTTGGAAAAACGCATAAAAATTTCTCGAACAAGTTGTTTTGTTTTGCTTTCTTCAAATACCACGAATCAATTGATCTTACAAAAACCAATCTGCAAAAGACTTAAGGTTAAATATGATTTTGTAAAATTCTAAAGTTGTTCTAATGGGAAAGCCAATATCGATAAGCGTGAACGCAATTTCTGATAAATGAGTCCGAAATGCGCACTTAAGACGTTTCATTGTGAACAAATTTTCGATCGTAGTGCAGTGAAGTCGATGGGCGAACTATAAATAGAAAGAGAATAGAAACCCTTTAGAGAAATAATATATGACTCTCAAAAGACAAAAAAGATATAAAAGTTGAGCAAATATCCGACTAACATACGATAACATTCAAATAGAAACAAAGTATGAGATAAGATGAAGTACGCAATGTTGCCTCAGGGGGTTTCGAGAAGTGATTGTGAAGCTTGCTGAGCTTTAAGAAGAGAGCAGCGAATGAACGAAAGCTTTGAAGAAAAGTGAGTGAAATCGAATAGCGAACACCTGCAAAACTGAGTGATGCTATTAATTCATTGCTGCTGCATATACAGAAAAAAGATTACGCCTACGTCGTTCTGCTGTGTGGGTTCATTTAGAAAAAGGTTTACGAATGGATGGAAAACGTTACAATGGTTATCCATATTTTGAGAACGAAATAAAAGACTGAACGAAAATTGTCATGAACAACGATGGATAAAACAGTTTTGTAACAACAATTGAAAATATCCAAAAGCTGATCTTTAAAGAACGAGTCTGTGCTGACTTTAGGTCAAACTGGATTCCACTGTCGACGACCAGCGCGAATGGAATCAGGAGTAAGACCGAATTTAGATCATGACCGTATCAAGATGAATCAGACCCACTCTTAGTCCCACCAGGCTTAAAACTAGCTGGACAACCACAAGCGGGACTGAATTTATCTTTGCATCTTTATAAATCTGGTTCCGGTTCTTACCGCGACCAAGGCCCTGACCGGATTTCACTTGCATATGATCAGAAGTAACAAACCACAACTGTGATGAGTAAGAGAAATTAATAAATGAAATGTTAAAACTCATTCGGTTATTTGGTGAAATATATAACCTAAATGTAATATGTATGATAAAAATGTAGAAACTGCTTTCGAAGGCTCACCGACCGGTTACATATATGACCTAGAAATAAAAGGAAGGAAGGCAATTAACTTCATGTTCACACCGAAAGTGGGGAAAATTTTGAACATTAAAAACAGCAGAAAAAGTCAGTTTGTTGAAAGTTCGATGCACATTATGAATTGATGCTAAAAGAATGCGAATTTCATGAATATTACTGTTATTGATTGAAAACTCACAAAGACAATCACAGACATATGACAGACAATCAAACGGCAAATTTCGAAGGATGTATTATCACAAAATGAATAAATATCAAAGGCGATATGACCAAAAAATAAAATAAAATCATTCAACAGCAAAGTAAAATTCGAGTTAGAGAGGACAGCGACGAAAACAACGTCAATATGAACAATGCAACAGAAATTAAGAACGGTACGACGGTATAGTGCAAAGGAAGCGAATGCTATGAATGTTGAGATGCGTGCCCCATGTCAACAAAATCCACCCGAAAACACTCAACGATTGGCGACTCGAGCGGAAATGAACAAACATGGAGAAAGATGAAAACCAGTGTGAACTCTAACAACGCCTTCTTTTGCTCCCTCCTAAAAATCCTTCCCCATCGTCATCACCTCAAGATCGCTCCCACCCTTCCTCCACTCGCCGATCTCGCTCTCATGCATTTAAAGAAGTGAATGTTTCCCCACACATTCCCTAGCCTATCTATTCGATATATTCATTACTACCTGAAAAATAGCCCTTTTTCAGATACCACGAACTTCGCAAACATTTGTACGAGATAGGAAGCTCTCTGTCTATCCTCTCTACCTCATCCCCATCCTACAGGATGCCCTCTATCCCAAAACCGGCCTTCAAGGCGCTGCAAAAGATAAAGTGCTCATTAAAGCTTGCATTCAGATAGTACAGGAGGTGGTGGATTTTCCAAAACGAAGAACGAAAATTTCAAACGTTAAGCAATCCGCCTTATACAACTCCGAAGATATGCCACATAAACCCAGATATGAGTAAAGCAGAAGGTGGCTGGTTAGCTGTTGGCTCAAGTGTGTGCATCAGTATTAACAAGCAACTGTGCCTCTTCTTTTGCAGCATAGCATCGATCCACATCGCCCTTCATTTAAACAAGTGCACGCACACAGACTAAACATGATCCACCAAACCACTACATCTTAGAGTGTGATTCTTATTGATCGCTATTCCTTAGTCTAACCTTGTGCGAAGGAATTCTGCTTATGCTTTCACTCTAGACTGTTGACCACTATTGAGCTTAGAGGAAAATAGGCCTACATGCTGATATAGTGACTTTATAAGTCTTCAACGGTCTGTAGACTCATTACAGCAGCCAATGCACATTTGGGACCAATTTACTCTCTGCTTCTCTCTCCACCATTCCCTCCTTGAGATGTGGTGCTGAGTGACCTCTTCCAAACGTAGGTCCAAAGGGCGAGTTAAGGAAGCTCTATATCGAAACGAAAACGCTTCACCAAACTACCATCTACACAGTCATCGAAATGCAAGTAAGAGGTGAGTCAAACAATCAGCCGTCTTGCGTTCCCATGTTTATAGAAATTTCATAGGTGAATAAGATCTCTCAAATGATTTGCGAGAATATTCTGACAACTCCACCACTGATAACGCCCATTTTAGTATTTCTTGCTTACAATTTAAGATGATGGTTTTACACAATGTTCACTTAGAACTGTTCAACATCCAGTCACTACTATCCCCCTCCTCTCCTCCCCCCCAAACTCTTTCCTTATTTTTGTCTCTTATTGCTTCCAGAGCTATAAAGAATATCTTCCAGTTTAAACAGTTGCACAATTTTCCTTTTGGTTTCTGATGCACTCAACATGTCAGACGTCGATCGATTCTGAACAAACATCGCGTAAAACAGTTGTCATAAGCAATATCTCACGAGTCTAAGCAATAGCATTCGCATCGATGGAGTTCATATGGCATAACATATTCGCTGCAGGAGGATAGTTGAAATTCAACGTTTTCATAAAATATTTTCATAGAACAGATGCCTTCTAAAAAGTGAAGTGATATTAAAAACGACTGCAAGAGAATAGATTCTTGAAAAAAATGAGATATCGATTAACCATGGAGGACCATCACTGTGTTAGATGGTTGAAAGATAAGCTGAAGAGGATGTCTTGCTCAGAGAAGTGGCAAAATCATTTCCGTTTCAAATTTACGGAAGACAAAATATGAACGAATAAAAGCTCGCAATCGAAATAATGAAGCCATCCAGCAAATTTCGATCTATCAAGCTGGGTTGGTCGATCGGATTAGTTCACTTGGTTCGATCTGATTTTATTCAACTGACTTGACTGATTGATTTCTGGTAAGTTACCCATCGATGACTAGCAGAATTTCCGGGCATCGACTATCGACCATTGACCGCTCAAATAGACGAAAGCCTTTCACCGCAATACAACGCCAAAACTGCCTTGTTGTAGAGAGAAAGTGTAAAGGCTTTCTAGATTTTGCAAACAATGTGACCAAGAGACAGTGTGCAATAGTACGGAACAATTGCTATTTAAACACTTACTGGGCTAGTTACTCATGCATGCGTGTTCAAGATATCTGATGCGTTGAAAAGTAAAAACCGCACAGCCCTATTATGCTTCTTGGCGGCTTTCTGAAATATTACGTGCTTTGCATTAGTTACGTATGTGATTGATCAATCCAGCTTTAGGTTTATGCGCGGGTTCACATGCTTACCTGTCAGGTAGTCTTAAAGGATGGATAAGTTTTGCTAAAAATCACCTTCAGGAAATAAAAGATTAGCTACGGTAGCTGTATGTGTTCATTATTCGGCGTCGTCTTTTGAAACGATTCTCTGCTTGATTCACATATTTTCTCAAAAGTCATCCAGCACGGTTCGATGCATCACGAAATTGAAAAGCATTGCTCGTACAAGTGAAACTTTTTGAGAATGTTAAAATTCCGTCGATCAAATTATTAGAACTGTGGCAAGCGAATCGCTTACGAATCTCGCCGATGCGCTTTCCCAATTGTTTTTTTTTACCAAATCTCGCAAGCATGTTAAATGTACTGCCTCGTTTGTAGTCAAAAGCTTCGTTTTGAGGTATAAGAGTAATTACAGGAAGAGAATTTGAATGCATCGACCGATAAAATGATAGGAGAAATCAGGAGAAACTTAGAAATCTTAAAATTTTCATGTTGTTCTCGGAATCTTAAGTGTGCTACCTTAGCGCTGCATCAGTTGAAAACGCAAAGACGGACGCTCAGTGGAAGTGGCGAAAGAGTCAGCAAATCTGATGTAGGCTTCAACCTAAAGCCATTCAATACTTCGTATATATACAACGACATCCACATATAGAACACACGTATGTATGCATAAAAAGTTATGTATGTAGTACTAGGCGGCAACGGTACCTATATAAAGCAACATTATATCTGTTTATCGGTATGCAACCTTTCCTAAAAATTTTACGCGAGGAGTTTATGAAAAATGAGGCAATCCTTTCCACCAAAGGATAGCGGGAAAGACCGCTTACAGGAGAAGGATAAAGAATTTAAGGAGAGGATTTTTCAAGGCATTATAGCATATCAATTTTTATACTGAAATCGTAAATGATGGAAGATTACTCGTGCTGCATTCTTGCCAACATATCAAATGATCGACAAAAATGGAAGGAGCGAAAAAAAGAATTCGCAAAAATTTTAAAGAATTGCGCACATTCGTCGTGTTTTGTTATCTGATATACGCGAGACAGCTGCAAATAATGTGAGTCACATTTTCGGGAGTACTCGTGAACAGCCCTTTAGCGACAGCCGAATATATAGAAGCATCAACACTTCACCTTCTCTAAGCTTTAAGGGAGTGTCCGCCATGTTTACCCGAAAAAGGCTAAAGGAGAAGGCACTTTTCGCTGCGTGAAATAACTTTAGCAATATAAGTTGGTTTTCTTTATGAAGAGAAGAGAAAGGGAACAGAAAAAACCGCAAAAGGGGTGGGGATAGTTAGTTCCTCGAATCTAGCATATTTCAGAAACTGAATGTTCCCATTAATATGGCAATAGAAGCCGTAAGAACAAAAAGTTATGTTTCGTGGTATTGAAACACGGTGAAGCCATCTATGGATAGGTACACTCGAAGAATTTCTGTAGGATTGGCAGAAAGCATTTTACGGTGAGCGTTGATTATTAACCACTTAATGACAAGCGTCTAGAAAGTTGACAGCACTGAATGAGTTGTTCAAGTGTGGCGACACAGTAGCGGAGGATACTCCTAAATGCTTACGGCTATCGCTCGAAGGTGTAAGGTGATCAATACTTAATGCTTTTTTAAAAAGTAAACTTCCAGTGAGTCCAATATTTCTGTTCAAATGGAATACTCCTGAGCAATTGTTATAATAATAAAAGAATTATAAAATAAACGGGAAAGCTGACATAATATGCGTTTCTGCATTTCGCTCACCTGAACAAACAATTTCATGGCCCGCCAATTCCACCAAACATTCGTCATCCAAAGACAAAATGAGAACTAATAGAGAAAAGCTGTTAGAAGTTATCAAATGTATGACTAGCTAGACGTTAAGACTAGAAGCATTCACTCTTCTCATTCGATATGAATGGCTAACCCTTCTTCTTCGACTATCCTGAAGACGGCCTATTCTTTTGGCTTTGTAATGTCAGTGATTTTTACTTTTGATAGCCTAATTTTTTATATTATTGAAATTTGTAACAATGATGATAGGTCACATAGAAGGAGAGTAAAATCAGACTGAAAATGGAGTAAAAAGAGTTAAGAAGTTGAAAGAAATGAATGTCAGTGCGAAAATAGAAGGGAATCACAGGGCAGGCTGGAGAGAGAAAGGGAAAGGACAAATCCACACAAATAAAAGTTTCTTGAAAAGGTATCCCCTCTTTGGATGTTCGACAATTCGCGTAGGAATGCATTATCAACGAACCTCGATCATTTAAATAACGCAATTTTCCAACATATCACGACCAGTTCGAGTATGAAACGAGTTGAGAAATGCGTAAGAGGTGTTAGCAGAATATATGCAGTTGCAGTTTCTTTCGTCAGACCAACCATCTTTGGCCTCTAGGAACAGGTAGTGACAGGTACGTTCCTACTGCATAAAATTGCTACAAGACATTCGCTTTAATGTGCTTTTGAAAAGCTGGATTTGACAGCAGCAGCAGCTTGGCGACACCAATTCTATGCATGTGCATCTGTATTGTATGCATATGTTTTACAGCAGTTTCAGCATTGGAACCACTGAAGTTGGAAGCATCATATTCAGTGGGCGCCATACGCACCACAAAAGGCTATCTGTACAAAGGTTAATTGACCGCTCCATTTCGATAAAAAGTTATATGAACGTAATAGCACGTGAAAATTTGCATATGTTTTCAACTTATAGGTAGTCACTTAACACCGGCTGAATGTGAGAAATCAAGTCTTAGTAGAAGACGGATAAGATGGCCGACAAAGCTAAATAAGATAGTAACTTGAGTGATGAGATAAGTTAATTCAACACTCCACACATCTAATATTTGTAGGCAATTGAAGAAAGTTGGTTAATCTGATTAGCGGAACAACGAAAGTGCAAATCGTGTCAGCTGGTCTAATACGGTGCAACATTTGCATGCGGCTCGGTTTGTTCGCATTGCAAAATGCATTTAAGTGATCAAGAACTCATACAGATTCGATATGTATATATAACAAATTTTGTAGTTGTAGCTTTGATGTTTGCAAACATAAAACGATCGAAATAAAATATGCAAAAACGACATCTCTAAAACAAAAGACGGAAATGCAGATTGCGCAAGCGTTTAGAATGATAAAGTTTCCTAGAGCCAATATGCGTTTTACTTTTCAATTTTATAGAGAAAACAATAGCGAAATATTGGAAAATAACGGCAAAACGCTAATGAGTAAAAAATTCTCTATTGAAAAATCAAGCGATAATAAATTAAAATGAAGATGATCAAGAGGAGTGAACGAATTTCAATGAAATTCAATAAGTTGCATTAATCGGATTAATGGATGATAAGGAATTGAGAAAATAATCTCGAAATTCACTCATATGCGAATTTCAATGCAGAGAGAGGTGAATGTGATTGAATAAGTGTAGGAATGAGTGTGTAGCATCAAAAGGTGTTTGTTTTTGTGGGGGCGAGGTCACTCCTTGCTTTGTGACAGCCTCCCCTCGATTGCGCGTCGTACACACTTAACTCATCACCCTACAATATTTCTACATTCCGTTATATCCTTTCGCACGCAATGGGACAACGCTGTTAGGTACATCATTAAGATGTAATCCACATTAAAAACATATGTATAGGGAACATTGAGTTAACGTAAGAAATCTATCTACATAATAGCAAGTTATTTAGTAAGTAATCACTCGGCAAGTCAATATTTGTGTTCACATATGATGGTGGAGGTGGAGTTCAGATTAAGATGGATTTTATTCAGTAATTCCTACAAATGAAAAGCCTACGAATATTTTAAACTGCAAGTAGTAAGCGTAACAAATGAAGTAAATCGTATTGAAAAAGTTGTAGTAAGTGAGCAACTGCAGTTGATTCATATGCAACGAAAGTGTTCGTTGTAAATTGTGAACGAAGCATTAACAGAATATCAAAGTGGACATTTGCAGTGAATTGGAATATCGACAGTAAATCGCGATAAATAAATCCGATTTAAATTTGACATTGAATTTACTGTTTTTTTTTTCAGGTGGTTTCGCAAATCGTCACTAACAAAATACGTTTGGTGAAAGCAAACTCGTGTCTGTGCTCACGAATGCATGCGTCTGTCTGTCTACCCTTCAACTTCAACTAGGAGATCACCTACCAAGGAGTTACGAAGTTCGCTGCCGACACAATGCAGCGACCAAATGGAAAATTTATCACGTTGATCTAGCAAGAAGCTCGAATGGAGCTAAGAACATTTGAATACATGAAAATTGACATGGTTTTACAGCATCTAGATTTTTATTTTACATCACTCAGATCATACGTCATAGAAGACCCGAAATGGATGGTTGGATCGGCTAAAATACGGAGGCAACAATTCGTACCTTTTCCATTCGTAATCTATGAAACCGGTTATTTAGATAATGGATATGCGAAGTCGCATGCCGTGTCACATCCTCTATCATGTTTCAATAATTGTTTCTTTAAATCTGGTACTATAGAAAAAAACAAACGTATTCCTGTAATAAATAGAATCTTAAATAAAGGCAACACTGAAAAAAAAGACAGATGAAATTTTCCTCTGCATGATCGATTCTAAACTCAACGTAGACATGATTCGTATATGTGCAGTAACAGCGTTTCTGCACTTGACAAATTATGATTGCACTCAATGGTACAACTACCGATCTCTAACGACACACGTATTGAGCGTTATTACGAATTGCAAAGAAACACTAAACGTTATAATCGCAGATGCAATCAAATAGGCGATATTCTTTTTGAATAAATTATTGAAAATTTTAGTGCACTACCCTTAAATAAGTGAGTAACGCAAGAAACATTAAGATAAACTTGTTGGAAACAATGATAAATTCTATATTCGTGAATGGTTTAGCCTTTTAGGATTAAGATAGTTGCAAAAGTATATTAAAATGTTATCGATATATCCTATGCAATACTGCACAACAATTGATTTCGATATTTTTCTTAGTTTATTACGAAACAACTTTTTATACATAACAAGTTAGCGAAGTAATTCACCACCTTATATATTATGCTACAGCACTTTATATAAGCCATAAGTAACCTATATGAAGTTATATGCTATATTATATCAGATACCCAGTAAATAACGTTACAGAGTGATTACTTTACTTAGAGATGGGAACAGATAGGAGAGGGCAGCAGAAAAAAGCCAATAATAAGAACACAATGGAATTGAAGAATAGAAGTTTTCTTTGATGAAAATAGAAATAAGAAAAATTGTAGTGGATGAACGATAAGCCAATATGAATAAAACCTTAGTTAAGTTTTTATCAGTAGTGTGGAATGGAATTCCCACTTAGACTCAGAGAACGCTCATTGATAAACACTGATAAAACACCCTATAGACAAAGGTGCACATTTAATGGCGTCGAAAATGTTTCATTTCGCGCCCAAATAATCAAGAAAATTCAGTCTTAGCGGCTCCAGCAAAACAAACAAGCAATCAACGTAGTGTGTTTTGGGTGAGACATTGTTAGTGAGGCATTGCTAAAAAAGAAATCCACTGAAAAAAAATTCTCTAAATCATATTTAAAGAAAAAAAAAAAAAATTATTAAACCAACAGAAGAGCACCGAATGACTTCGAATTGAGCCTTGGAGTTTGCAATATTTCGGCTAGCAGAAAAGATGCTAAAAGTGAGGGAAAGACTGAAGCTTCACGGCTACTCAGAAGAAGTGGCATTTCAGATAGGCGGTAGGGAATTTGGCGGTGAACTGAACTCGAACAGAATTTCTAAGAAATACACTCTATTATCAAAGAACAGCGTATCGCGGAAAGTGGAGAGTGGATTTAAGGAAGGAGGAAGAATTGCAAATTGTTGTTTTTGAAATGCAAAGAGTTGAACCAAAGTTGGGAGTGGGTAGAATTGAGAAGCGGTTGCATTTAGGTAGTACCGAATATTTTGGGCATCTTACCCAAAAACCATCGTAATCATTTAGAAAGTTGAAACTCTCTAGAAGGCAACTAAAGATGATTTCAAATAAACCATCATATCCATCAGAAATCCCACAAAACGAAATTAGAGAACTTTTGGCAAGTTGGTGCTCTTCACTTTTTGCATACGATTAAAATGTTCAATATCACTATTACTGTTTGAAGGAGGGTGATAAAAAAATACGAAATCAGTGCAAAAACAGCTTATAGAGAAAATAATCTACCGAAACCTTCAACCTGAAACCACTGGAATAGCGCAGATTCAAATCTGACTTAAATTTTTGTAAAAAAAACTATGTTCGGTTTCCCCAACATTCCGCTGTCAGAAATATTTCAGTTTGCTTCCACCTATAGTCGACATGCGCATCAGTTTCAGCTCGCCAAATGCAGTACAAACAATGTCTGGATAGCTTCTGGTTTCCACTGCACGAGTGTAGAATCTAATCTTCAACGATATCGTAAATGCTTCTAATCCTTCGATTTTTAAAGTGCCGCTGAGCCGTTTCAATCTAGGCACTATTGCGTCTCTTACGCACTAAATGCCTATTCGCTTAAACTGTAGCTTTGCGAAGGTTTTGCTCGTTTTTGCTGTTCATGCTCACATATTTTTGTATGTTTTCCCACCTCGACGCGTTAAAATAAATAAAAATAAAAAAAAACTGAAGCTTGACACCATGAATTGACAAATAGGCGTCCATACTACGTAACTGTACACTATCTTATCAGAAGTTTTTTTTTCCGGAACAATATTATTCAAATGTCATATGAAGTTATTGCAAGGGAAACTTAAAACTTTTCTGATTATCACAGCAAAACACAATAGTTTTCTCATTCTTTAAAAATGCCACACAAATTTCTCGAGACTATTTTAAAGCTAGCATATTAGCTGATGAGCAGAGGAAATGATAGGAAATATTAGACACAAACATTTTTGAACGGGGAAGAAAGGAAGTAAGGTAGGGGGAGGGGGATGGGAATTGAATGAATATAGGTCTCCATACTGGAGAGCGGGGAGGGTGGAGGAGGAAGCAGGATGTGGTACATGCCATCGACGATGGATAGCATATTGCGTCATATATTCACAGCACTCTTTTAGTACACAATTCAACGCATATCGGGGGCAACGGAAGCGAAGTGAATGTCGAAGCGATAGCGACCAATGGGCGGCAATTGTGAAACACATCAAGCAAGAACACATTGACGCTTATCGCACAGCACGAATTATGCAATCATAATACGAAATATGTCTCTATCGCATCTCATCATATCTAAAAATCGAATTCTTCCAAAACACATATGACAGTAACCAGGGTGAATATTTCCATATGCAAATTCACATGATAGTCTCATTGCGATTCGTTGTTGCAGCTAGGATTTGCGGATAATTCAAACAAATAGTCTTGACGGTTCGCGAGTTCATATGAGAGGCTAATATGGGAAATTCGACAAAAAAAAATTCCACCCTTAGGAACAAATTCTTGGTCAGACCCAAGGAGAAGTAGAATAAGCTTAAAATGTTGGACCTCAGCCTACCGCACTCCAATTCCAGCAGCCCTTATTACGTCAAAGATGTGATTATGATATCATACACAGACACGCAATATGAACAGGGAATATAAATATGTGCTGAAAAAAAAAATCATATCAGCTATACGCCTAGATGGAACCCTAGTCGCAACAAACAGTGTAAAAGTTAAAAAAAAAAAAAGAACTTTACGCGCACTAAGAACTCTATATTAAAAACTTAAGAGTTCTTTCGGATTCTACTTACTACAATTTAATTTTTCCATAAGGTTTTTTTTTCAGTTCTTGGATTCGAAATGGAATTGTTTCGAGCATTTGAAGAAATCGAAGTTTGGGGATAGCATGAATGACAAATTTTGTAAACAAATTGTTTGGCTAACATTGGCCATTCCACGCATTTCTCAGTGCGTCAGACACCTCAACGATACACAATCTATAGCATTCATCATATAGCATTGCGCTTCTATTTTGACAATGATTAATGGGTATATATTCAATCATCGATCAAATTTTCAATTCTAAAAATAGTTTTTTTCCCTCTAAAATATTATTCAACTAAAGTGAAACATTTAAAATCATTCCACTAAATTGATCTATTGATTTTAAAATTATCCCATTTAAAGAACACATTTTCCGTATCAGCAGTAATTATTTTGCTGATATGACTCAGTGAAATCGTCGTCTTTATTTTCAAGTAGACAGGGGGTTGGAATGGGGAGAGAGGGCAATGAATTATATGTTTACTTCGTTCAGTAAGAATGCTTGCCAATTAATGAGTATTAAAATAGGAAAGCTAATAAAATTGAATGCAAAAAGCTATGAGGATCGATACGACGAAGATTTTATAGATATATAATGCAATATATAATCCGTAGTTATAGAACGCATAGATATACATTGCAATGTACACATACAAAGTTGTTGTAGGCAAATATACAATAGATACAGATATATAATATGCAATGCAAAAAAAAAAGATACACCTATAACGATAAGATAAAAGAACGAAGCTAAGTGAAATTCTTTCAAGCACGTTCAGCTGCTTAATAAAGTGAGCAGTTCAGTGAGGCAATATTCTTCAAACAGGAAACCAAAATGATGTTTTCTGACGAGTAAAGATGGAGGCAGGAAAGCAATGAAGAGATAGAAAACCGAATGCAACGAAAAACTCCTCAACGAAACAAGAAAATACCCAATTATTCCCCATTAAACAGCACCAATTATTTTCAGTGTCATTGATGAAGATTGAACGAAATAGTTGGTGAAGTGGTGGTGGAATGGATGGAAGAGATTAGCGCAATCAACCAACACCAATACACAGCAGCAACTGCACTGCATTGAATTTATAATTACCATCGTTTTGTTGCTCAAAGCGATTGCTAAAAATTGATCACTTGTGTTTGTGCAAAAAAAAAAACTACTGATCAACATCAACAGCCAGATGATCGAAGCGGCAGGAGTGTCGTGCAGTTTTCTTGCATTTCATTAAGTACAGGATTGATGTAAAAGAGTACTGCTGAACAGTGGCCAGAAGGTCTTTCTAAAAGGAAATCAACAAACATTTTATGCAGCTATATTAAAGCTGTATAAAAACATCATTCTTATTATTTTCATGACGTATATAACTGCTGCAAAAATAACTCTGAAGCTTACTTATGAGTGTACATCCGCTCATTGCAACTCTATAATCACATAAATCAAGGTCAGGAAACTTGGTGGATATGATAACACTCACCAGAGGCAGGCCTCCCACGCCACGTCCCATATTTACCATTATATTTTTCAAGAGCTCCGTATTTATATTCACTTGCAATAAAAAATCGCATAAATTCAGCGCGTGATGGATTATCATTCTACAGCGGTTGGTTCACCGAAAGACAACTTTTGGTGGAAGATTTGTGCTAATGGTTGGATGGTTTTGAATAAAATTGCAATATATTGCATATTCAAGTTTTCGTTGTTCACCTCTAAAAACTGGTAGTTGAGATTAGCCGTAGCCGTATTCGCAAGCCTACAATCATGTCAGCTCCTCTGGCAAGTTTCACAACATGCTCTTCAGAACACAAACCACATTCTAAACACCCGCTTTCGCCATTAAACGAGTTGTCGGAAAATATTGTAAAATGTGAGTGCCATTCAATTCCTGAATAAAATTCACTTCATATTGCTATAAAACATTTCAAAAAATTCACAAAATAATTGCTACACCTATCATTATTGTCTGCGGGTATCCATTTTTAATCAATTCTGCTCTAAATTTCGTGCACTGCAACGATCACTTGTACTTGTTTAGCACATTTTCTGATCATGCGATCGAACTTTGCCGCATTCACAAAGTGGTCAAACCGATCATGAATCCATTCAAGATTTGATTTAAAAAAAAAAAAAAAAAAAGCATCCTACCGAATCATCACAGCCTAGTGGTCAAACTAAAAAAACATTGCGTTGCGTTCGCGCTTGGTGCGACGAATTTCTCCGCTTTAAGGACACCAACAACTCAAAAAGAACGAATATGCTAAAAGTGCAGCTTATCGTAAAAAAATTATTTTCGAATTCCCCGAAGTATGGAGCCGTTCAACTCATTCGAGTGAAAATTCAGTGCTAGTAGCCTCGGACTTTGCTCGGAAATTACTGAAGTTCAGTATTCATGCAAATCATGACCTCAGCTAACAAACAACTCTATGGGCGCTCCTTTAGTTTTGGACAGGAAATTTGGAGGGGAACGTTTAGCCGAGATTTTAAAAAAATGCAAGCCAACAACTGACGTCGAGAGTGATGGAATGGGTGGAAGCTCGGTTTAAGCGCTCACATTGAAAAAGAAATGCACAAAAAATTTCGACACCTAAGCTGCCACAAGAGAAAGCTGCAAACGCCAGTCGAAAGACATGTGTCTGACATTTTAGCCGAATAAATAGGTATATGCAGGCATTGGCATGGTAAATTTTTGCAAATGCGAGTTTGCAGAAATAGAAACCTATGGCCAAAAAGCGAACTCTTAAAAAAGTCGGAGGATACAGATTTTAGAAGCAAAACTGAAGAATGAGAAAAATGGTACTTTCGTTTGCTAGCATGCCATAAATTTCGACTGCAAAATTTTCAGTGGTAGTGAGATATTTTCAACAAAAGGCGAGGCCATTCTCTCACAGCAAAAATTACAGAAAATCCATTTGCGGGCTTCGGAAAAACTATGAGCAAAATTCGAACGAGAATAGATAGAAGAAAATGAGAAGTAACGAATCTCAGAATTATGAGACATCCAGTCTGAATTTTTAAGGGTACTTTATTTGTTACTTTATTTGTTAGGAGGAAAAAAGATGCATGAAATTGAAGCCTAAGAAGACCCATCTCAGTGGTCTTCAGTGGTGAGAACCACATGAAATCTTTTCAAATCAAACCTCTTGCAAGCAATTTATAAGCAACCACTCCAGACAAAGAGTGCCCAATTCTGGACGGCAATCACCGATTTATGAGATATACTCTTAGAGTTTTTCAGTAGTAATGCCACTATGCAATGTGCATTATGAAGTAAGGAAAGAAATGGAGGTACCGGAGTTGAAATAATATATCATATAGAATGCAATCCATATGTCTATGAAAAAGCCAAAAAATTATGAGGCAATTCTCTGTGAACGGAAAATAAGAATGAAGCCCATTTCACTGGAAAATGCTCAAAACAAATACACCCTATAATTGTGTTCGCTCTATGTGACTCACGATTGAGTCATTGAGAATAAACGAGCACAATGCGAACGTCAACAGAGATGATGGTTTCAATCGTTCGTGATAGTATATCATCTTTTACATAACTGTCAAATATCTGCATTGTACGATTTAAATAGCAACATCTAAAAGAGAATATTTTTGGAGAAATTTGTTCATCAAGTTTTGAAAAATAAGGAAGATGGGCATTTAGCAAGAAGGAGGTATGTGATTGCTGGAGTGAGAGGCACTTTGAAACGCAGAACCTTTTCTAAGCTACGATAGAAATATGACCTTGAAACGATTAGAAATTTACTTTCACAGAATACTCCAAATCTCGGATAATCTGGGATNTACTTGCTCGATTGAATGCATGGATAAAAAAAGCCTTTTAAATCCTTAATTAATCAGGTATCAAAGCCCACATCATTGAAATCAATCACGAGTTTGGATGAAAATTCATCGTATTGTTTAGAAAGTTTGAAGGATTCGATAAGAATTAGCTGCATCATTTAAATCATAAAAACTATGATATTATCTGGCCACTTATAAGTTTTACTGAAATTTAATGCTTCAAACTTCTTAAGAGAAAATTACAAAACAAGGGTATCATTGGTGTATATCAATCGCTAATAGTCTCACATATATAATTAGGAAAATATTTCGAAATATAACTATAAATGGCAAATTTTATGAGAGAGTAATGTGACAGATCATTTGAATAGCCTATTAAATAAAATATAAACAGAAGAGGTGAACACAAACACTCATCAACCAAGCGAATAACAATATGCACCAGCTGGTTGACTAACAAATTGAACGGGAATGGACGCATACCCATACCACAATGCTGTTCAATCATTATTATGCACCATTGATTGGCTTCCATTGATGACAACCACTTTGCAGCAGGTCTTAGTGATTATTGCATTGATGATGATTGCATTTCAACACTACAGTGCATCACTTTGCATAACTAATGCACAGTTTATAGAGAATGTAACGGGCACTCCCATAGTTTTTTTCGGAGGAGGGGATAGAGCGAAAGCAATAGCACCTTAGCTTCACATAAGCCCTACTTTGTAACCCCCCTGTCACTTCCACCCTCCCGTCCCCTCTAAAAAAAGGTTGCTGTGCACATGCGTCGGCGAATGTGCATGTTTTTGCGTCCATGTCGATAAACGTATGCCAAATCATGTAAAGGTCAGCTAGTATGTACACCGAGCGATAAATCGATGCACTGCATATGCTTGGGATGATTAGCAGCAAACATCATGCCCATACAAATCCATTCAGAGTTTCACCTGAAGTCACACTGCTGATCTGCTAGCCGTAGACCAGCCGACCAGCAGTGTGACTTCAGGGGTACCCGTAATCAAAGAACGTTAAAAATGTCCTCAAATATTTCACAGTAACCATTTGCTGGACACTCCATTTTATTGAGATCGCCACAGAGATTATATACGAAATGATAAACAGATCTGTAAGGATGAAAGTATGTTGTCAGCAAATGCGCTTTAACAATTGAAAATGAAGCGCCTTCATCGAATATTTTGAAGAAATTCAGTTTCATAAAAAGACGAAGCTGATCGAAGCGAAATTAAATTTAGTTCGACCATTTTTTGGATATCGGCATATTGAGAATATATTCTTTTCCGTATTCAATGCGATTCTCAAAAGGAGCACTATGAATGAGATCATTAAGCATCTTTGAGCACTCAAAATGAAATAAATGTTGCAGTAAATGAAGATCGCGGTTCAGTGGTGCAAGGGCACATTGTTTTTAAGCAAATATCCATTATAGCGAGTTCTCTGCGACAATGAAAAACTTATACTTGGTATGAAGAATTATTGGCTGATGAATAGAATGCTGATGGCTGAGAAAGGGGATGCAACCTAGCATAGTGGCAATTGGTGAGTCTCCTAAATCACTAGGTTATGCTCATTTATTTCTCAGTGTAACATATATCTTTGTTAAGCTAACACATGCTAACGCTCAAAATAACAAAAAATAACCTAGTTGAACGGCAACTGAATTGGTACATAGTGAACGATAGAATAATGCGGTGTACCGCGATACATCGATACGAATTCAGTTGGCCAACAAATCACAAACGCATTTGTGCGTCCATTAGTATCATTCAGTATATAAATTACCATAAAAAGCTCCGAAAAATCCCTTATGCTAGGTGATGATGGATTCATATAAAGTTCACTTTAAAAGTCATCTAAAATTTTCCGAATGTGACATCACTCTACAACACCGGTTCATGTAAATATGATGTAGATTTAAACAGTAGAATAGCTTAGGATTCAGTGACGAGGTGTTAGCGGTGAAATTATAATTTAAAAGTCAATTAAGGATATAATATTCGTTCTGATTCAAGAGGATCTGGCAAAAAAAAACTTTTTTGGTTTGGCACAGTTGTAAACGTCCATAATAATGCAAGATGAGAATAGATGTAAGATGAAACTGCATGATTGTCCACCGCAATGATTAAATCTCGTTATCTTTATGCGTTATGACTGTTCGATGAAAAACTACTTCAAATAGATACCACTATATTGTTGTTATGCGAATTAAATAAGGCGAAAATCGCTGCGCTATTAGCTGAGAAAAATTCAATGGAAGCTTATAAGATGGAATTTAAAGGAAGTTCCAGCATTACTTAATTTCCATGGATGAGTCTCGCTGACTTGTTTCTTGCCTATAAGAAATAGAGGAATTAATTACAAGTCGCCCTCACTACTCCTTGAACATTTCGAAGCTGACTGAGCGAATTTTCTGAGGAGAAGACTATGAAGGTAAGCGTAAATTTACAGCGATCCATAAAAATTGAATGCACAGAAGCGATGAAAAATGAGGCAATCGGGCTTTGTGTGAAATACGATATTAGAGCAAACGCAAGACATTCGTTCCGTACGGAAAAGTGCAGTATTAGTTACCTCAGAACTATTCTACTAGTAGCATGATGCACAAGAAACGATTCAAAGTCATAAAACATGGATAATATTAATGAAACAAATCTAGTTACACTACTGCAGTATTTCATAAGTAATCCTCACCGATAATCGACGTAATTCATTCTGCGTAAAGTGCTATTCCCCGATATGGCGGAGAAATCCCAGAAGGTGCGACTGAAATTATATGTCGGAGAGAGTTTTTCCCCATCAATTAGCGAGTTTAGTATTGAGCTGTAGAAAATGACGGTAATTATAAGACATCGTAAAAGTAAAATGAAGTCAATGTTGCTTTAACCTAATAAAGCATGGTTCATGCAACCTCGAATAACGGTCATTAAATGTTTGTTTGTATGAGGCCAAATGTTACGGTTATTTCGCTGCCGATTGCATCATTTTTTAGAATCCGCTGTTTTCTTTGAAAACTGTCCTACCACTGAGGTTAAAAAGCAAAATCTATCCTGAAAAGGAAAATTACGTTCCCATTTCTTGCTGTATCCGTGGATTCCTCAATGCCGCATAATTCGAATACGGAAGCAAAAAATTGTATCCTCTAATATGTCTAACATGAAACAGAGCATAGCCTACTCTACAGATAGAGAAACACCTATGCGAAGTCAGATTTCATTATTGCACCATACAAGAAAGGTAGCGAATGGGAAGGGAAGGTCTCTTATTTATTGCTGCTGGGAGTTGATCGATCGCTGCATCAGAAGGCCTGTAAGCGTGCTCTGAAAAGAGCTGAAACAACGTGGGCCGCCTCTTGCTTGCTTCTATTTGCAATCTGCAATGCAGCTGCGTGCCGAACACCCTGATGCATAACAATTGAAGGCTACAGGAACATATCAATCACATCTCAGCTTAGCTGCAAGTTGTTTGACTTAAAACAAATGTTATTTGAATGTGATACGAGCTATATTGCCACAAGTGTCGTACTGCCTAACCGGAGTCTTTAGCACTTTTCTATTGAGTATGCAAAGGATGAACTTTAATGGCGGCATATTCAGCTCGAACCAGCCGATTCCGTTGCTCCTACCTATATGGATTTCATGTTTCAAACCAAATAGTGCCTCTCCTCAATCTCCTCTTTCCCATCCCTCTCCTCTCTTCGTAGCCTTAAGGTAGGCAGATTAAAAGGCGGTTGTGTTCTCAAGGCATTCAGCTGATGCTGCGAAAAATATCTTACTAAAAGAGGAATTTGGACTTATGCTGACATAAGCGACAGATGCATATGACGGACGAAAAAGATTGCACGATTTTCAGAGAACATGAGCTTCTAGTTTACATAAAATTCGAGGGTCCTACGACGGCACAGTATTCAGTATCCGACCTGGTGGATATTCGAGCGATGGTACATCGTTTGCCGAGCTTGAGCTTTCGATTGCTGCTGAGTTTGCACTTGAAAGGCGATAGACACATAAGACGATAAAGTGAGGCTGAGGGATCCCCAATTAGCTAGTCATTGAAACGACACTGGCACTAAGAAAAGTGCCTGAAAATGGTGATGCACAATAACAAGAATGAACTAGATCAACAAGCAAATTCTTGCATTACATCATTATTGCCACCTATCGCTTCTTATCACCTCTTCTTATCACTGAATCCGCGCCGGTGATTAAAGAATGAAAAACCGAGGCCAAATGAAAACATTCAATGAGACATTCGACCTTGAAAAGTTGTATAAACGCATCCGAATATGCAAATAGGAAATTCCAAGCGAAATCTGCGTATAAACATTGCGCACATTACTACTAACGTAGTTTGACGGAGGTCTTACTATTGAGAAGCGTAACGAAGTGGAATGTCCTTCACCACATTGTATTCAAATGATCTGTGTTTTCCTGATCGCTTTTGCTAACCTTTATTGGGAATGAGCAAGTGAAGTGAAAGAGTGCATTGCGGTGGTATGTTAGGGTATACTCTTGAATGCGATGATCAACGAAACAGCTGCAAGTTGAAAAATGCCTGCAGGGCAAGAGAGAGGATTCGCAAGCAAAAAGAAAGAACCTGAAGCTTCATAGCAGCAGCAATAGCTCACTCGTAATAGCAATCAACCGAGAATGAAGCAAATGCTCAGCAATGCACTACAGTGAGGCTAATATGAACGAGAACGTCAGAGTAACTAACACCAACGCAAAATACGCAAAGCTAAGAAAAGCGACTGAATTGCATTTCCTCTTGCTAACCACAACATATGAACACAAAAAAATCACTTCATAGTCTCATGGTAACTAATGAAAGATTTGATTGATGGCATTACATTGACGCATCGAATATCTATCGAGCAAATAATTTCAACAAAACGAAAATGTGGAAGAAAAATAAAATACGGAAGAAAACTAAAGAAAAAGAAAATACAAGGAAAAATGTTGAAAACAACACTTTATATAAGTAAGTCCATATGCATGCATAAGTTGAGAGCAAATCAACTGAAATCTAAGTTCATTACGCGCATCAATAAATAGCATAAAATCCTATGTAGTTCTGGAGGCACAATTGTTTGAAATTTCTGTGAATGAGATGCCGAATATTTCATCTCTGCTCGAATATCATCCCTCGTTAATAGGACGTAACAAATGTGCACGTTGCTTTATAGCAAAGCGCTATCCCTTCAACAAAATTTGCTTCTACATACAATAATCAGGTATTCTTTACACATGAGAAGAAGGCAACTGCGAGAAATTGTGGTATTATATTTACTCATTTATATATGCAAATTTGGGCAAGCGAAATTGAATTTCACGTGGCAATAACATGCACATGGAAGATATGATTTTTTGAAGTGATTGTGGTCAGCGAGGAGATAAAATCGTATTTTTTAGGTCCCCACACTTTCTAAGCATCACTTGTAGCAGCTAGATTCGACAATGAAACCGTTACAATATGAAGTGTTGGTCAAGAATGTGCTAGTTTTTAGGATCGTTTGCATTAGATAGGCATTTTCTTAAGCACGTTTCTGTGGAAAACTGGGTGCCACTATCCTCAATGAGGATGCTCTACGAACTCCCCACCGCGCTAGAAATTCTGTTTCCGCTAATACCTTTCTTGACACAAAGTCTCTTTGCTTCGGCAGCATAGCCCTAAGATGCCTACTCGGCCTATATTACCAACAGCCACCCCGCATAAATCAATCGAAACACTAAGAGGGCCAGCGACGGATTGAAAGTGTTATATGATCAGAACGATGTTGCTCGTTAATAACAGTCGAGGTTGGTGCAATGTCTGCCAAGAAAAGAGAGAGCATTCAACAAGTGGGAGGTGAAGAGCAGCGTGCTATCGGCTATAACGCGAATGTGCCCATTGCCAGCTTGTGTAATACAGGATTTCAGCTGGATGCATTGATGCCTAATGGATAGCAACAGACATACGTCTATAGGTGCATTTGTCGGCAATTTAAGTAGCTTTTCGCACGTTGGGCTGCCATCATCGTTTCAATACACTCTACTTGTCCTCATTAGAAAATATTTTAAAGCAATATATGCAAAATTTCATAATTCAGACAATTTTAAGTTTTCTATGTACAAAGACTTCATATTCAAAGCTATAACAACCTACCGAGAAAGATTGCATTTCTGGGAACAGAACCGAAACTACTGAATGATTGAAAAGTCATCAATTGTTTTGAACATTCAAATTTAGAATCTGAAAATCAATTCGCTGCACATTCAATTTCATTCAATGACACCTCTTGCTTCTGAAATTCTCGAGTTTTTTCATCAATATTCCAAAGAAAAAGCGCTCGATCGTAGCGCTAACAAAGCAGCGAAATCGCATTCTAAGCAATGAAACAAATTTGGCCATGCTATGAAATTTTTTCTACTTTGGCGTGCTCGATTAAGCTTGCTGAAATATGCATAGACTCTGAGGTGAAACAGCGGCTTGACAAATCAGAATTCCTCAGCCGGAAATTCGCTATTTGGTGCATCTTAACGATTGCATAAGCAAACCTTCTTGAATAATTGCGAAAAATTCTGATGCATATAAGTGACTCAAAAAGTGATCTATTGGAATGAATCCGCTGATTCGAAAGATTTTGTAGACAGATTCTGTAGATTTTGTAGGCATTTTTTTGTAGACAGCACTTCAGTAGACAGTATCCATAGATTTCAATGCCTTAGAGCTTCCGATTCGCACGATGAGAATATTGTGTATCGAAGCCTCCACGCATATTTTTACTATAAATTTGTGAGAATTAGGAGAACATCCGCATGGTAGCTGCATCTAATCAGTAAAGCCCTTATGCCAAACTTTCCACTCCTTTAATATTCCATATTAGTGTTTTTCAGCGCTACATGAGATGGGGATGTACACAATAAAGTAGCAGTGGAACGCTTCAGACATTAGCTCTACATGTGGACACTTTCCTCATGACTCTCTTTTGAACTCGAAATGGTCAATTAATCAACTACTTTAATTCCAATAATTAAAGTTGCTCGATTGAGTGTTGTAGCGACTGAGAAGAGAAGAAAGAGAGGAACAACTCTAAAAATGAATGAACATAAAGACAACAACAACATAAGTAACATCTGGCAGGGATAGATTTAAAAATCCAAACAGTATCCTTGTTATCCCCCTCAGATTTTGACTACCGCAAAACAACAAGTTGAAAACAATATGAAATAACCGAAACGTATTCATACAAAATTTGCATAAGATATTAAAATGGTTCGGAGATGACAAAAAAAGTTGAACGAAGGAGAATGAATTATCAGCTAGAAGAGAAAATACTTACTAATCATTACTGCAAACGATTCTAATGTGTACTAAACAAGACTGTTTGAAATTTTAAGAGAATTAGCCAAGTATTGGCGTCTATCCGTGTTCGTGAACATTTTAGTGGTCGTGAACCGTGGTCGCGTGCAAATAATTGTCCGACCAATGTTCTTTCGCTCATAAGCGGAAAAGCGGAATGAAGTGAGGCATTTCTATAAGTACTATATTAACGTCACAGACAGATGGAATGCAAGAGATGGAAGATTTCAGATCGAAAAAGCATACGGAAGTGACATGGTATATAAAAACCAGATGCGAAAAAGGAAGTGAAGGAAGGAAAAGTATTATTAGAAAATATCTGTGCAATTTAAACACAACCTTAAAGGTGATATTCATTTTATTCCAACGTTCTGGACTACTTCATTCATTGCAATTCGCTGTCTCTCGCTTCGTATTAGTGAGCCTTTTATTAGAACGAAGATGCCGCCGTTACAAAGCAAAATGATTTTGTCGCGATTGCGTGCAAGTGCAAAGAAAACAAACAGTTCGCTGATCGGCCGATCAGAAATGTAGTTCATGATGATATCAAAAAGTTGCACATCCAAGTGACGAACAAAAAAGTAACTGGCCGTAAATTGCAACAGGCGCCAACTGCATCAACAAGCGGGACATATAAATGCACTCCAATGGTTCAGCGACTGTTGAACAATGAAATCGACTGTTGGGATGTGATTTGTTTCTTGGTAGTTGTACTCGCCGTCTGTGGGTTGATAGTGTATCATTAGGGTAGATTCTATAGTTCCATAATTATGGCCTAGTGTAAGCTCAGTTTAACTGCTGTTGCTGAAGCTACCTTCCTGCGAGAGTTGTTCACATACAAAGCCGCCTCCTTCTTCTCTCGAGGTTTTTTAGGCGTCAATGTTTGCTGTTGTGTATGTGCGCGTGTACTTGGTCGTTGTCATTGTATATCGATGTTGGGCATCTTGTTTGTGATGGTATGCGCCCTGGTTGTTGGGATAAGCTGATGTTCGTGCTTTTGTTATGTGCCTATTTGCCATCGTTTTTTAATGTCCAAATATCATAATAAGGTTTAATCACCGAGGTTTGAAGTGTGGTTCACAAGGCGGTGCCAAGGCGCAAACAAGAATTCCGTGCACGACGGAATACTGTGTTGGAATTGGAAGGCAAGCCATCTGAACAGTGAACGGTATATTGGTATCTGGCAGAGGCCAAAGGTGATCATTGATGCACGAGCGTCATCGTCTGGGGTAGCGCGCAACCAGCTCGGTCGCAGACGCAAGCCCAGTGAACGTGATCGTCGGCTCAAGCGGTGATCATGGATTGATCAGCACCGGTGGATGATGAAGACAGGTCGGCGATGAATCGAGGGAGCGGCACATCAGCCTAGGCCACTACGGCAGACAGCGGAGGAGGAGCAGCAGCACAGCCGAACAGCAGTAACACAGGCTTTGTTTTCAAGCAGAATTTGTTTTGTTTTGTTAATTTCATGATTTGTTCGGGAGCCCTTGGGGTCATATAACCTGCTTGTTGATATCGCTACCAAGGAGTCGATACAGGTGTATAACGACTACCTGTGGTAAATAATGTACCAAATGATACCGTTTGCAATTTATTGTAAATAATGTACAATTTATTATTCGCTAAAATGTTTGAACGTTATGTCGCAACTTGAAATGAAGCATCAAATCTCGATGGCTTAACTGATGAAGATTTCTTGTCACATCTTACGAGCAGCGAGATATAGAACGTTAACAATCTCTGAGAATTCGGAGCCTGTGGTGATGTCTTTTGTTACATTTAAGGTACAGGTGGGTATTATTGGGTTTATTATTGGTTATTGCATCATTTGTGTTTTAAGCTCTATTCCAATGCGGCCCTATGGCAGTTCCCCGCTTCATATTTATTTGGTCACGTCTACGACTAAAAGTGGTAACTATAGTCCAGCTCAGGAAGGGCTTGTCTGCGAAATTTATTCGCTTCATAAAAATGGCTCAAGGAAAGAAGTCGCCGATGGAACCGATGGTTCACGAGATAAAAACGATAGGTGTGTGGATGCCGGGAGAGTTGGAATCAAATATCGCCTCTCATGAAATATAGGAGCTGCTTACATCATTCTGTGAAAACTGTGATGTGGGTTAATCTAGGAAAGCTTATAAAAGTATCTTGAAGATTGCCTTATTTCATTGGATAAGCTTCTTTATCTGAGTAAGCAATCTAAAACAGTCACAATAAATAAAAAGCTCGAGTGAGAATGTATAGCTAAAATTCTACGCAAGTTGCAATTTTCTGCCTCGCCTGTTACTGGTTGAGTTATGTAAGCATCCTCGAATTTAAAAATAATTCCTCTTATCCGTTCTCCAGTTTCCTGCGAATGATATTCCTTATTGGAAAGAGTAACCACGTTCCTTTTCCTTGGGAAACCGTTATTGAGAAACATTATCTGGATTCCCTAAATTATTCCGGATGCAGCTCAAAAATCAACCAGCCCAAAAAATCGCAAAAAATCCTACACAGCCCAAAAGCTCTAGCTTTTAGGGAAACACTCAAATTTTCTGTCGTTCGTTTGCCTAAAGTCCACTTCCACTGTTTTAGCTACTTGCATTGTTTACTTGAGGACCACGCATCGGCTGCAGCTCAGAGCTAGCTATGATGGCAGCTTACATTTGTTCGAATCTGCATTGAAATTAAACTACGAAAATACAGCATTTATTCAGACTAGGTTACAACCCATAACGCAGAACTTCCTTAGAACGTTGAGTACAAAGCAGGGCATTAGAACGAATATTAAGATAATTTGAGTTGGAATGCGAATTTTTTAAATCATATCTACTGGCGTTTAAATTGCGCAGAGTTTTTCGCAACACGTCAGAAGGCGTATCAGCAAATACGAGATTCGAACTGAATATCTCATAGTTACGGAGCACACACCCGAACATTTGTGACAATTTAGTGTACATAAAATCAAATTTTTAGATGCATCAGTTGGAATCGCATCACGCACCTGAACATCCGCAAGCCAAAACATCTTTTCTTTCTCATCAACAACAACAAAAAACATCATCAAAGCCGTGCTTGTTTTATGGTGAATCACAATTCAATCGCAAATGCTTTCCATTCAACGCCGCGGAAAGAAGAATTCCACGAGCGTATAAACTTCAATCGTGCTTGAACTGTTCGAAAGGGGCGTGCAGTGGGCAGCTGCAAAATGATACACCATTGTTATTACTGCCAAGAACCTAGTCATACTACTCTCTTGTTGGTACAGAGGTGTCTAAGTCGTAGGAAATGGGAAACTCCTCCGATGAAAATACGTTCGCTGGAGACCAATCTTCCCCACCTGAAAAAGCGATCGCATCGAATTGGCAACTGGCTAAGGAAAGTAAGCATTGCCATTCTTTCAAGAAGCGTGAATTTACAATTCTCAACAAGCAAACTGTTAGGTGAAAGCATATTTGTTCATCAACTCAAGCAATGAAAATTAGCACACTACAAATCGGTGAGTAAGGCCACTACGCTTGAGCATAACGTCGCAAGAACTGACCATTACCATCCTCGGTGATGACGCGCCACGTGTAATCTGTGTTAGTCGTGGTATTATCCAGCTGCCGCCCTAAAATTATAATCTCAAAGCCATAGAAATAATAATGATTAAGCGGATTACAAGCACGTCATGGCTAAAACCTATGTTCTCTTTGCTAAATGAAATCGATAGAGCAGTCTGCGGAAAACGCGATCACCACATATTCTTACAAAAAATAGCTACGTAGATAACTTTTTCCCTCTTATAAGAGTTGAACCAATTGCAGAAGTTGAACCGACCTGATCTCTATTAAAGGAGATTACACTTTGTCGTTCAAACAAATCGATAGGAGTGCGGTATTGCTTGCGGTTTTTTTGCATCGGTTGGTGAACAGATATCGGTAGTCATTTGAAAGGAGATATTATTCGTAAAAAATTCTTCTGAATGGATCGAACGTACCTCCACCTAATGGAAACATTGAACCTTCAGGTGTTAGGCATTTGAGATATGCCAAAATAACATGAAGATTATCTGGTTTTGGAATTGCTCAAGGATATTGTCGAAAGACTCCGTTGTCACTAGTTAGTTAATGTCCATTTCAATGATTCCGTTGCATAAATGACGCAAAATTTAACAGCATCTAGTTTTGGCCTATTCTGACCAGTTGTTTTCGACATGACAGCGCCTATGCGGCAATGTCCACCTTCACAAAAATATGATAGATTTGCTTCTCAGTAAAGAAAAAAAAACTTGAAAAGAATGAGGAAGTACCGAAAGATGAACCCATCGTAACTCCAGCATTTGCATTATTCGTCACACTAAGCAGCAATCATCTTGCATAAAAGAAGCACAAAGGTGAGTATGGTTTTTAATGACTCATCCAAAATGAGGGTCGTTAAATTCATCAACGAATCAGTTCTGTGCAAGCCAAGTTTGCTGTCGAATCTGGAAGCCATGCTACTGCGATTCTGTTGCACGTCGATTGTTAAGGCTGAAGATTTAGGAGGGCGTTTCTTTAAGATATTCCTTATAAGGCAGACTGAGATGGAACGTGTTTTTTTTTCTGCCTATCTGATATCAGTTTATCGTCATCTCGTAATGACGTGAAAGCATTTCAGCTCTCGAGGGTTTCTTTCTACCTCGCAAAAGAAAAATGCTCGTAGACTCGTACTATATATATATATATATATATATATATATATATATATATATATATATATACAATGCTCGTAGACTAATACACAGCTGGTTGGGGGCGCTTCGAACAACATCTACTTAGTTAACGTGCTGAATGATACATGTATGACCGAAGTAGCTCTTGGAGTCTTCAAGCGCGTAAAGAAACTACTTGAAAGGTGCAAAAAAATGCATATTTGGGAATTCTTGAGCAACTTTCAGGAAACTTTCAAGAGAGCGGTCCTCACAAGGCTACTAACGTGAAATCACTACGACTGATCTGGAATATCCTAGCAAACCATATTGAGGTCAAACTCAATCCACCAAATAGTCGTTGCAGACTAAACAACTACTCAGATCATTTGTACACCGCTCACGCGACACTAGTGCAGGCAATTCTCGATTATTTACTTTAAATCACAAATGCGATGAAATGATATCCGAAAAGGTGGTCGATCAGTTCAACAGTATTTTTCGAAAAAAACAACGAGTAGACTCCGGAATGCTACTATTCATTGTAAACTGAAAAACTATAAATTTACGGCTTCATGAGCTCATCAAGATCAGCTTGCAGATCACCCTATATACATCCGAGCATAAACCACTTCTATAGTTCAATGTGACTTGCTGACGGGAAAGATGCAGTTTGTCCCACTCAAGGAATCCACCATTCCTCGTCTCGAGTGAGTTCTTATTAGTACATGGTTTGTGAAGTGCACATCGCAACAATTCCCACCCGAAAATGCTGGTGAAGTTTACTTGGATCGAGTGTCAATACAACATATAAGGACTTCCGCTGTAAAAGTAGCGGAATGACCGATTTCTAGAGATGAGATCTTGGGAGATTCAAAGAGTGTGCATGAGTTTCGGATATGTTCCTTCAGCTTCCAATTCAGCTGATATTCTTACTAGAAACAGCATTCCCATCGATCTAATGAACAGTAATTTGTAGTGGCAAGGACATCTTTGGCTTCTCAACTCTAACGATCAAAGGCAACAGTTATTAAACAATACGATCGGTCTAGAAGAAGAGAAGAAAGCAGAAACTGCAACGTGAAATTGCAAACTCCAATTGAAATGTAAAATCTTTTCTCAGTTGCTATCAAATTCACACGTGTATGGCGAACAGCGACTGCCTTGCGATAAAAATCACCGCCAAAAAAAAACCACTAAATGCCAGCGGAATTTTTACAACTACTAGCGAAGCGTGATTAAGACGCGGATATCCGCCTGCAAGAAAGCGGAAAGAAGGCAGCTCTTATGCACACGGCGAGAATGTCGAAATGCGAATATAGAACGAAGAATCCCTCAGTGCGACTGCCAATATATCTACCCGCAGAAAGTTGCGTAAATAAGTTGAACATTCTGCATATTAGTAAGCGTCCGTTACACGTTGCAGTCTGTTGTGTTCAAGGGAGGATGCGTGAAACCTGCTAATTTCCTCATGGCATTCATGCTAATAACCGGCTGTGAGCCACTACTTGTTTTATCGACAGAGGAAGATGAGGCCGTCCGACGAATGAAGCCACTACCCGAGAATGGCGAAGAAGCAAGCAAGTAGAAGGTCAGAGAAGGCGGTCGTTTCCCCTGCCAATCCCATTAATGTGCTTTTTTGACATTAGTCGAGAGTAATGTCGCTGTCGTCTCTGCCACATCTGGTGTCGGTCGAATATTTTAAGGAAAAAGATTATAATCCGCTCACAATATCTCTTCGCTATACAGAACGTGAACGATTCACCTTGAGAACTTTACTGATCTGCGACGATGAAGCGAATGACCATACTTGCGAAATATGTAGAAACTTGTAGCAATCCGTTTGCAAAAATTTATTCACAATGTTTTCTTTTCATGAGATTTTGCAAAGTGGCATTCGTACAAAGTACTCTCTGATGTGATGTCACATCCACATGCATTCATATGCATGTGCTTATGTTTTCATGTGCTAAACAAGCCTGCATTTGCTTAGTTTTAGCTCGAGAATTATTTAAATTAAAGATGCAAGATTTGGTGAGCATAATGCCCACAATGAGGTCATCTCCTCTACAAAATTCATTTCTGACTATCAAATTCGAGAGGAGTTATATCCGCGCAGAAAATTCAATATTTCATGGAAGATTTTTGCATATTGATTCAAGCAATTCGGATATTGAATTCATACATTATGCAGAGATTATTATTTGTTGGCAATTTATTGAAGCGGTCGGTCTGACGAGCAGAACAGCAAAAACATCTGTCGTTGCCGTTCTTCTCATATTCTTCTACATTTGCTGCTTTATGCATTTGTAATTAATATCGAACTAGATGCATTTGCGAAGAGAATAATGAGAAGTCTATAGTGTTACAAGTGAACGGAAAGTTACAAGCCAGTCAATTTGCAACTGCATATAATCATGGCCGATGAGTTGTTTTCACGCGCAGATAACAACAACTCTAGCGGCTTCATCTCGAGTTTTTGACTGCCCAAACAAAACGCTTCGATTTGAAGCGTTGATGGCGTTATCAGCTGCATTCTTTGTCGACATCGCTATGTCACTACACATTCCCTATCGCTACCATTTGTTGTTATAATTCTATCTTCCTTTTGATTGCTTAGCTCAATTATGCTTCAAAATCCTCCTCAAACTTCATTCGCAAGTATTGCTAGTGCTTATGATTATTGTCGTTGTATGAATAGGTTGGTCAATATATTCATTGTGAAGGTTTTCGTCCAGCCAGGGAGTGAGAGGAGAGAGTGAAGGGGGAAGGAGGTAGATGAAAGTACAAAAGTGATGACCGATTGATGTTTTCTGCAGTACCTGAAGCGTCTATTGTTAAATTGAAGATGCTTTGCCCACACAAACAGGATAAGTCAGGATGCAGCATATTTTATCACTCGAATCCTACAATTAGCGCTTTTTGCAACAGCATTCGGGAGCCGAACAGCTTCATTGCAATCCGTGGCTGAATTGATCGTGCAATCAAACTGCCATCTGTTCACTCTCTTTGCAAAGTGCAAAGAGTTCAATATTGCAAATGAACTATAGTCGACGCCGTATACAAACGATCAATTGTTAGCTGAAAATATTTTGTCCATTTTTTAAGGCAAGCGTAAGAACAAGACGATGGAATGCTACATATGAAAATATCATAAAATCTAACAAATATTTCATTGTGGTTTTGTTCCGCTCATCTCTTTGTTGCTGATATTTCAACATTTAACTTCTAATCATACCAGCAAACTGCTGAATTAGGCGTCTTGCGTTCATTTTTCATGAATCACCTCGATCCACATATTTCTTTAACTTTGTTATATTTTCTGCCTGCCCACATTTGTATGCATATTCGCCCTTCCCATGCATAAGCAGACTACACTTGAATGCCAGTAGTTTGAAACAAATATGCGCGGACCGTAGCAGCAGACCAGAGAAGTGAGAGAAGAGACTGTTTTGCAATTGTGAGCATCAGAAAAATAATTTGCGAGGAAATAATAAAACATATGCCTTCATATTTTAAGTGACCAAACTGTCCATGCTGCTTCTACATTTTTGTACATGCATGTACATCCGAGGAAAATTGTGCTTTTCCGCGATCCAATAGATCCGAAATACAATTCGATCGTTTCACACGTCTCAAAATGTATGAGACTCCATTCGAAGTCGGTAGATAGACTTGACATATGATGAAGAGTGTCCTCTCATTGTTTCTATTTTAGCCAAAAGCTTTTTCCACTAACCCGATCTTCCGTAGTTGCAACAAGTAGACAGCCAAACGCCACAGATGGGATAGCGAAGGCGATCTTGCAAATAAGTGATTAGGGCAACAGGAAATTGAAAGAGTTAAGTAAGTTCGCCACAACTTTCTTTCTGCTATTCTGAGCCTACTGTTTATTTTAAGGCGTTTTATGGATCA